>JAXCGZ010009621.1:75000-113761 GCA_037179515.1 Halocaridina rubra
CCCTCTAAGTAGAAGATATAGCACACCCTCCTCATCTTCAGGCATGCATGTAATTTTTTAACAATTATTATGTTATTGTTTTTATGAGAAAGTTATTATGGTTTCAGCTAACATTCTCGTCATGGGGGGTTTTAAATCCTCTGACTACCAAATAAAACATTTTCTTTTCTTTCCAAAATTCATTCTTTCTGCCCCCGATCATTTGAATGTGATTTTGAAGTAAAACACTCTCTTATGTAATATATATTGCATTGCAGATTGGGATATCGGTTTTAATTTCTATAAACAAATATTTTTTCTTTTAAAGTATAGTTATGCAAGATTATTTTTTTGTAAATACTTTTTATGAACCTATACCTTTTGGGTTACTTGAAATTTTTTATTTTGAAGTTAACGTAATACTGTGTAAAGATTCCCTTTCCTATTCTTTTTTTTATATATCAGGACTACTTGTTTGTTATGCAAAAATTAAGACTTCATTTCACAAAATAAGTCCAATTTTAATTATTTTTATACCTGAATCCTCCCTGATTCAAATAATATTTTGTTTCACATATTTACATATTACATATTTAAACTCAGTTTTTTCCTTTAACCAGTTTGCAGATAAATATATTTTCAGCATTTGTATATTTCATGGTCTTGTATTTGTTTACATTGCACTAGCATCATAATACCCTGTATGCATTCCACAGACCAAGATCTTCGCCCAGACTATGAAGGAAATGCCAGAATGGTTTGTTGTTCTGCGAGAATTTAAGAATTTGCGTTGCGGTGCCTTTTTGGCCGTGGCCTGGTGGATGGGTGTTGGCATTGGTCTTATATTTGCTTTCCTGTTTTGGCACTTGCAGGTAAGATTTATTAAAAGAGAGGATATGGTATTTTTATTTCTTTTTCTTTAAGGTACTACATTTTCGACCCCTTCCACTATAAGCTTGCTAGACATATTTGTGCTCTTTAAAGTAAGTGTAGGAAAAAGAAATATCACTAGGCGAGTTAATCTCTTCAAAATTATAGTGATTAATTATGTTAATATTGAAACTAAGCAAGCTTTCCATTTTTCAAAGTGATATTGTATTTCCAGGATATTGGCGGCACCCCCACTGTCTTTGGCATTGCAAGTATTATGAATCATATTTCGGAAATTTTTGCCTACTTCTTCAGTTTTAGACTAATTGCACAAATTGGCCATGTGAAGGTAAGTGTGCACAAAGGGGATGAGATGTCTTTGTGTCAACGTGACATGTTTGTTTTTGTCTTTCTATTCTTTTACTTGTTAATAATAAGTATTTATAGAAAGTAGTTTTCACTTAGTTCAGTTGATACTGTGTGTTATACCAAAAAAAAGCCAGTTATAAGTAAGTAGTTTAAGTATAGTTTTTTACATGTAAAATTGATTCGAGACCTGCATTTGTATGTATTTGAAGACCGTGGCTGTTTTTGGTCAGTGAGCTGAGAGTATTCGAGTTCTGTAAAACCTACATTTGTAAAGTGTTTTGACAGTTAACTTCTCCTTTTACCAAACATTTTTGGCCTATTCCTTTTCATAAGCCAAACCATTTGGCCTATTCTTATTCCACAGAAGTAACTGACCAAAGTCTTGTCAGTATCGTACCACTTGATAGCACTCTCCATAAGACTTCTAGAATGAGCGTTATACTAGTAATTTTATACTAATTGTACTAGCAGTTCCAATTCTAGAAGAAATTGATGTTTTGTTAAAGTCCTGGGGATTTTGTGATTGTATTATGTTTCCCCAATCGTCCCACAGGTCCTGTGTGTTGGCTTAATGGGTAATGTTGTCCGTTTCCTCTACATCTCGTGGATTAATAATCCCTGGTGGGTATTGCCCTTCGAGTTTATTCAAGGTATGTCAGTGGTCAGCGAAGCCAGATTGTTTTGTATATTTTACTGTACTGTTACATTTGTTATTTCCTAGTATTCCAGAAAGAAAAGGAAAGATTTCACGGATTGCTGTATCCATTTGTGTATCTACCCAATATTTAAACGTTAACACTTTTCATTGCCAACGTTGCTTCTTGTCCTCTCCTTCCCTTAATTGTCATTTTTAGCTGTGTTTGTATTATAATTTTGGAATGGAAGTGCCATTTGTTTTTTCCTTGCCTTGGAAATTAAAAATTTTTTGTGATGTAATAATTTGTAATAAGCCACTTGTGGAATCACTATTGTTTAGCCTGAGAAAGAGTTTAAATGTATAGGTTCCTGCCCTTTGACCTTACTTCCAATACCTTTTTGCAGAATAATGTATGTAAATTATTTCATAATATCTGTTTATTGAGTGTTTTACATATTATACATAGCTTTATTTGTATTTACAATAACATAAGTTTTTGCAGTAGGACAGGAGGACTCCTTACACTACACTAATGCTTCTAGTAATATACTCTGTCTCTTACTACTTTTGTAGCACATTCTTAACAAGTTCCCATGAAATAGGGAATTAACTCTGTTACAAGAGCCATACACTCTTCTTAATGTATAATCCTTGTTTTGTGTGTTGCTGCTAGTCCCAGTTATAAAAGTAATCACAGACAGTGTATGGTAGGGGACTTAAGGCTGGATGCCCTTCCTATCACTGCACTGTGGGCTCGAACACAGGTCGGTCACCTCTCATGTCGAGCATTCTCCCGCAACTGTGGTCTGTTAAAAAATTCTGAGCTTCCTTAATCCTTTGTGATCTGCCATATAGACCATCATATAGGAGATAAAGCTTATGCATTCAGAAGTAAAAAATAATTTTGTTTAAAACTAAGAAATTGATAAACATTATATTCACCCTGTTATATGCTCTTGAATGGGTATTGCCATACTATCGCAAAAGTTCTCAGAGTGGCCACAATTGTAGCATACATTTAATCAAGGTGTCTCTCTCCCCCAATTAACAAGGATAATTATCATACTTTCACAATTTTTTCTTTAGGTATTACCCATGCAGCAGTATGGGCTGCCTGCTGCTCATACATTGCCCATAACACACCTCAGCATCTGCGATCCTCATCACAAGGAGTTCTGCAAGGAATACATCATGGGTTTGGTCGAGGTTGTGGAGCTGTCTTCGGTGGAATATTCTGTACTTATTTTGGTAAGTTTCATTTATTTAAAATTTTATGAACTAATACACATTTGTACTACAGTACATGGTATACATGTATGCAACAGTGTATTACAGTATATGTGTATACAAGTGTATTACTGTATCGTATACATTTATACCCCTTTTATGAAAAGTAACTAAGAGTCACTCATTATTACCCACGATTACACTTTGTAATGGACATGGACAGCATTATTGTGGCCCTAGCTTTGGGGGGGTACACATCAATAGGCAACCTCCTGTGCACAAGTTAGACAATGTAATTCACTGTATTTTATATAACTTTTAAATAAGAATATTAAGTATATGTTTGTGCATACTCTGTATTGCTTTTAGATAATATGGTAAACTGGATTCTTCCTGCACCAGTTAAGTGTCGCAGGTTCTATTGTCATTTTTCATCAGTAAACAAATGCTTCAGCCCTTTTGAGCTTTTCATATTCTCCAGGTACGGCTGTAATATTCCGAGCATATGGTGTTCTTTCCCTCCTGATTCTTGGAACTTTCATCTTCATCAACTTCTATCGCAAGGATGTTGGTTTCCAGCCCGATCTCCCACCTGAGGAAGATCCTCGGCAAATGGCAGAAGAAGGAACGGCTCTGGCACCCCATGGCGTTCCTGCCAACCCAATACCACGGGCTTTAAGCTCACAGAAACTGAATGAGGGTGCTCCAGATGCCGGATATGGCACGTATAATGCTACTAATGGAATGCTCGATATACCAGGTACACTATCTACAGAGAATTTTTAGACCTTTACAGTCTGCTTTTCCTCTTTCATCAGTATCATACATAAAGATAAGATTATGTATTAATGTATTTTGATCATCATTTTAGTCATAGATGTTAAAGGGGAATGCATAATTTATTTTAATTAGAGTCGGGTTGAATATCTAAAATATAATGAGTTCATATTGTTAATGTCCCACCCTTCTGCTAGAGAGAAATTTTGTACCTTTGGAATTGGGAAATTATAACTGCAATTATTCCCTAATTTTTTTTTTCAAAGAAGAATAATTTTATCCTTGGTGCTGTATTAGGGAAAAGCATTCTGACCTTGTATTCATAGCCAGTTGGAAGAGACTACTAGAATGGGAAAATAGAATATGGAGTGGCATTTCCCATATTATTATTATTATTATTATTATTATTATTTCCCCCCCCCCACAAACCAGTTGTCAGTAGGCAAGGACACGAGGGTACTTTGAAGCCCTGGTACTTAAATTCTTTTATTACAGATTGAGCCACCAAACCTCTTCAGTGGGATGTAGTTTCTTGTTCGAAAAAAAACGTTAATAATGTAAATAAGTTAATATTGTAATTATATAGTTTTCCCTTACTTACCAGGTGGAGGTGGTGGCACAAGTAATCCATTTGTGCAAGGAGGGGGAGGTGATGGAAGTGGCAGTGGAGGAAGTGGAGGTTATACTTATTCCAGGGAAATGGAGCCTCCAGTTTTCTCAAATACAAATCCTTTCAGGAACTATTTCGCTCCTTCTAATTCCCACCCAGACAAAGGATCTCCTGTTACATCTCCTGATTTGAGTCCTGATTATGATAGTATTAAACACAGATTCCAAGTGAGTGATGGTATATTTTTTGGGGGTAATAATGACCCTAACTGAAATATCTGAGGAGTGTCTATTGATTACAGTGTATGTTTGTACCTATGTAAGTTATACAGCTTTTTATTTTGTATTGTTTATGGATATGGTTTTCCTCTCTGATATCGTAAGCGATTGGAAGTAATGAAATACCTATATAGTAATAAGCATTTATATTTTAAAGAGAGATTTGTTTTATAGATGAAAATTTATCTTTGCAGGCTTACAATGACTTAATCAGTGGAGAAGCCGATTTGAAGGGAGAGTCGAAGATATTGGAGGCACCCCCGCCCAAAATCTTTCCGCATAATCCTCAACCTCTAGCTGCTGCCCATAACTACGATTGGTAGATAATGAAACACTTTCATTATAGTTGACGTATTAGGAAATAAATATACACATTCTTTTAACTTTGGTTTCTTGGGGAAAAATCAAAATATATTATGCTCATTAATGGAATAATGGCCAAATTTCATTTGCAGCTATTTTTTAAAGAGATTTGCGGGACAGTTATTTTAAAAGAAATTGTCACTACAAAAAAAAGTTGCCATAAAATATGCTATGCTTTCATAAGTATTGAGAGGCAATTGTTTTTTCATATTTTGGTACACTAACAATTGTACTCATAAATATGGTAAAAACAGTTTAAAAATATGTGTGGCCCTAAAATAGCAAGAGTTTTTTTTTAAACAAGGATTTGTTGATGAATTCAAGTGATAAATGGGGTTTTTAGTAAATATTGGGTAAGTATTCTTCATGGTCTAGCCACGAATATTTAATATTAATAATTAAGGAATTGGCCTCTCGCACTTCACACCAGAAAATTAAATAAACCAATAGCATGCAAGTAACATATCAGAATGGCCTTGAAAAGTGTGTTTCAGCTATCTCGAAACTTGTTGGAGTTAAGGCAATGTACCAGAAAAGATTTACGGGACTACGAAACATGTAAATCCTCTTGTCATTTAATTTATAGGCTTTAGAATGAAAGAAGCCAAGTGATTGCTACCTTAAGAAAAAGCTAATATATTTATTGAATATCAGAGCTTCTACAGAAACTGATCGTTACCTTATGGAAGAAGTTGATATTTTCGCTTGGATATTAATGAATATCATCTCATGGATAATCGTTTAACAGAAATGAAAGAATCATACTATCAGCAATCTTGGTAGATGGTAGAAAGTAGTTAAATCCATACATAATCATATTCACTGTAAATAAAATAATACGATATGGGTGTTTTGAGATATATATATATATATATATATATATATATATATATATATATATATATATATATATATATATATATATATATATATATATATATATATATATATATATATATATATATATATATATATATATATTATATATATATATATATATATATATTATATATATATATATATATATATATTATATATATATATATATATATATATATATATATATATATATATATATATATATATATATATATATATATATATATATATATATATATATATATATATATATATATATATATATATATATATATATATATATATATATATATATATATATATATATATATATATATATATATATATATATATATATATATATATATATATATATATATATATATATATATATATATATATATAATGTTAAGCATAACTGTTACATCACCACTGTAGTCGTATTTGCACACTCCCTCCTCACATGTGAGATTTGTAGAGCACGGTCAACTATCAGAATCTTTAACAATTTCCCCATCCTATTGGAGCACTCTTCTATTATGGGTGTTATAGGGTAGCCAAGGGTCAATTCAGATAGTATGTCACAGCCTAATCTAGCACTTTCCTCATTTACTAATAATAGTGCTGTCCTCGCTTGATAACTTGAAGCTGAACGGATCAACGTCGTCCATGAGTGTAGAGCATAAAAGTTCAGCATTCACCTCAATATCGTCTTGGGAAGGAAAAGGAAAACTGGTAACTGTTTAGAATCAGATTACAGTAAGCTTAATATACTGTCTCTCTGCTTTCTCCTTTGTTAACGAGCTGTACTGTATTGCACGAGTACGCAGGAAGTGTACGTATGTTGTGGTGTATTTGATTGGAAATTGAACATGCATAATGTAAGTTGTGATTTACTGGCATAGTAATACTAGCATAGGTTTTAGAGAAATAGAGTGGATATATTTGAGGAGAAATGAGTCCATCACAACCTGCAATAACATACTGTATATCAATTAAACATTTGTACTCTTTAGGGTGTAGATCTCCCATAGTGAACCATTCATTGCCATTATATATATATATATATATATATATATATATATATATATATATATATATATATATAATATATATATATATATATATATATATATATATATATATATATATATATATATATATATATATATATATATATATATATATATATTAATTATTTATTTATTTATATATTTATTTGTATACAGTATTTATTTGTTTATTTCTGCAATCTGTATTTTTATCACTTATAGGACCGAAGTTTTTCCTTTTATTTATGCAGTTGCCATATGCTGTAATATGAACATGGATTTGCTGTATGCCATTAATTTTCGTTCTTGTCAATGTGAGATTTACAAGAAAAAAGATATTCTTGTGCTGAGAACAGCACTCGTATATGTTTTATTCTGTCAACTGTACAGTATTGGCTAATTACGCAGCTATTCTAAAATCCTGTGGAAAGCTGACTCATTATGATACAGATGATTCTAATTCATTGTTATTTTTAGAAAAGCCATTTTTTCTTTTTTTAATCAAAATGCCAAATTCCAGAGAACCCTTAAAGAGGCCACATCTGAGCAAAAGAATTGAGGTAATAAGTAGTATAATTTACGCCAGTGCCATGTAACTATTCAAAAAGCTTCAAGTTTGATTTTTATTTTACAGAACTATCAAAGACAATATTTAGGGTATTTATATTTTTTTAAACCTGTGCTACTATCTTGATTTAGTAACTTGACTTTTATTCCTCCGCAGGTTTCTATCTTTACTAGATAAAAGAATGTGAAATATGGCACCCTTATTTTATATATATATATATATATATATATATATATATATATATATATATATATATATATATATATATATATATATATATATATATATATATATATATATATTATATAGTATATATCACTGGTATAGATCAATAAATGTATTAAATTATGGCTTTATATATATATATATATATATATATATATATATATATATATATATATATATATATATATATATATATATATATATATATATATATATATATATATATTATATTATATTATATTATATTATATGGTAGGTAATGCCCATTAAAGAGAATGACGAAAATATATTTGAAGTACTTATTAATTTCGTGACCTTAACTAGCCACCTTCTCAAAGTACAATGACAAGAGATACAGCTAGCAAATAAAGAACATGTTCTTTATTTGCTAGCTGTATCTCTTGTCATTGTACTTTGAGAAGGTGACCAGTTAAGGTTACGAAATTAATAAGTACTTCAAATGTATTTTCGTTGTTTTCTTTAATGGGCTTTACTAATCATTTTAGACTGTATGTTAACAGTTGAATGTTTTATATATATATATATATATATATATATATATATATATATATATATATATATATATATATATATATATATATATATATATATATATATATATATATATATATATATATATATATATATATATATATATATATATATATATATATATATTTAAAACAATAAACAGTATTTACTGTATTAGAGATATTTTTGTAGCATTTAGAGTTATAATATTTTGCATTATAGATTCTGATTATTTGAAAGATGTTTATAGTTTTTCCTCTACTTGTTAATTTAAAAATCACATATATTTATCTGTTATGTATGTGCCTACGTAGATGTATATACTGTATATTGATATTTGAAGCTGTTTGAGTTTTTTCTAAATGATTTTGTGTTGAAGAGAATTTAATTTAGCTTTTAGTGAAGATTGTTCATGTTTTGTGTATAAGAAAGCAAGAGAATTATTTATCTATTACTTGAAAAGGGTTATTTTGGGAATCATTAGACTTCATAAGTCAAAGTAATATACCTCGAAAATGGCTGTTTGGGTTATATTTAAACTGTTTAAGTCAAAAGTAATGTACCTCAGAAAGGTCTGTTTGGGGTGTATTTATTAGAAAAATAATATCGAGTTAATGCATATAATATATTAAAAAATTAGGAATTCACGCATATATCACTACTGGAAGATAAAAACAGCAGTTATAATTAATGTACTGTTAATAAGCATATCCATATAAATATACAGACGGTAACATATAGAATTTTGTGCTTGCAATCATCAATATTAGTGCATTATTCAAAGTACAATATACTTGTATTATGCAGCATTGGTAACAGACATTACATTATGTTACTAATTTTTCTGACCATTATATATTTAAATATATGTATTTAGTCTATTAGAAAAAAGTAAGTATTAAATTATTTCATTCATTAAGAGTTTGCATTTAATTAAGAATAATATGCGCCATGTTATTTTATAGTGAGATTGAGATTGTAACCGGCTGGAAAAATGTCTTTTGTGACAAAGTTAAATAGAGCGCATGTTCCGGACTGCCGTTATTCTATGTTAGAACAATGACCATTATGTGAATAAATAAAAGTTATCTTCGTATGTTAGTTTTATCATAAGCTAAACTTTAAACTTTGAATCTGTGGATTGCATTTCCTCTTTTTCAGCTATTAAACATGAGGTTTGATAATAATATTCTCTGTATCGTCACCTTCCCTTATTCAATAGAGTTTTTTGCACCCTTGACAGTGTCTACTGGAATGAATGTGTTGCACCGTCTCACCTAGAGGATATCATAATTCAGTAATAAAGTAGGTGTGGATGTGATACCTTGTAAGTTGCTATGTGGAGTTACCCATTGGATGTAACTGTGTGTACATAAATACCCAAAATAAGAAGCTAGTGAACAATAATATTAAAATGAGACTAAGTACGAAGTCGCAAGTATATGTAATAATAATCCATTAAAGGTGTATGTGTATATCTTGTTCTTGTTAAGCTGGTAAAGTATAGCATACATTCCCTTCACCTTTGAACTTTAATTGGTAGTATATGTACATATTTATTTGTTAATTTATGAAAAGAAACTATTTTAAAGTGGTAAGCCAAATGTATTTTGTTTAATATCTTGTGAGAGGCAGAAATTTCTCACCAGCTTTGATGAATGTTTTAACAGCCTGTCAGTTGCATGGTATAAAGTTCTCGCCAGCCTTATTGGAGTTTGACCTCCTGGATTATTGCCTTGTGCATTTGTTAGAGAATCTATGTATTCTTATTGCTAAGCAGCAATAAGCTAATTGTTGGCTGTTTTTAAAAAAAAGTAATGATCTCATTAAAAGCAGAATTAGAAGTTGCTGAAATGAATGAGTATTATGAAGATATCAGTATACTTAGAGGTATAAAGAGTCATATATATGTAATTAAGATGCCTGTAACGAAGATATAGAAATAAAAATAATCCAAACCCAGTACTCTTTAAGACATGATAAATTAAAAGTAGGAACAAGGAATTACAGAGACTAGCTGAACTTGTCAAAAGCATGAAGCATGCATGAAGGTTGTTCCAAAATACATTAATTTTAGTTATATTTGATCTATGTTCAAAAGGACCTTATGTAACTTTCTCTCTATTGGTCTAACATAACGATTCATTTTGCCTATGTACTTGGTATATGAATTGTATTATTTATATTGTTTATTCTGTTTATTGTACAAAATAGTGTATGTTTATTTTTCATACTTGCAGGTGTTTGGTTTACTAAAGATGGTTAATGTCTCAAAAGGATATTATTTCAGATTGTATGCTCATTCACTTAAGAAGACACGTTGCTGTAATGTGTGTTGATGGTAAACTTTTTACGTTAAAGTAACTCCCGTGTTTTGGAAAGCCAGTCACGTTTCTTATGTTGATGACGAAGTTGACTTAGTCTTGGAGAAAACATGTATGTTACTTGTCTTGTTATATATGTAATGTGTTGTTTATTGTAAAGAAGAAAAAAAAAGACAGTTGTAGCTCACACGGCTCTTTTATTAATTTCATTCTTTCAGTTGTGTCACAGACGTAACCCAAATCAGCGAGGAGATTCATTGTGATAGCTGGATTGAAACTTAACTATGACATTTGGTTGATCTTGGTGACTTCCTATGGTATGGATAAGCATAGCTATCTACGAATATTATGATTAAAGAGTTGAAAGTTGATATCTGTAACTTTTTGTCTTTGTTTTGGCAACCCATTTAGCATAGCCTTCTGAGTTGACAAGGGTTTTAAGATGACCGTTTATATTTTAAGTATTTGCATTTTTCTCCCAACTTACTCCATATCCATTTAGCGCTAGCTAGATGGTCACTACTGAACAAAAAAGGGAGGCAGCAAGTATTTATCATAATCCTACTCTACTCATTTTCACCCTTTCTATCACCTATTTTATGGCAGTATTACAATATATTGCTCCCGAGGTTGGACAAAAATACCTCCTCCATATTGTAAATATTGACTAAATGGGGTGGACCGAGGAGACTGTGAATCCCCTCCTTTGTATTTTCCTCACAAAGAGTCAAGTTTTTGGCTTTGACTCTGCCATCTTCTTTATAAGCGAATTATGGCTTTTTTTTTTTGTAGGTATTACATTATATAATCTTTTATAAAGGTGTATTCATAAAAGTACTTTTTCAATATGGCATTGTCACATCTGATAATACAGTTACTTTAACCTGTCAAGTCTGCAATGTACAGTACTGCTTCATGTTCTCTCGCATCAGGATTTTAAATTGGACTATAATCCAAATCTTATTGGAGTCCTGAATCAACACTGACCAGATTTTGTTGTTATAAATTATTGCATTTGTAAGTTCAGTTTTTTGTTTATTATGGATGGTTAATTTCCCCCTATAATTAATTGTGATGGGAAGTTTTTGCTTTGAACAGTATAGTGTATGATCTTAGTTTATATTTAAGGGGAGATATATGCAAAATATATATTATTCTTTTTCTCTAGTTGATGCAGCAAACTTTATGGGTAGGTACTACTGTCATGATTTTTCTTTCATCTGTACTGTGATAACTTGGGTGTTTTTTTCCTCATGTGACGTCATGAACCTACGGGAATCTGTAAGCCACTAGTGGTGATATATTAAAAAAATCTAGTGAATGACTGAAAACCAAATCAAAATCTTTACAATAGGATACAGCATGCAAAACCTCATTGCCCCATTATTTACATTAGAGATCATCAAGTGGGCATCATTGTGATAAAAAAGCGTAACAGCTGGGAATCATATCACATGGGAGGTCAGTGTACGAACAGAGGGATGCAAAAGCACAATGATGAAAATGGTGAAAGGTTAGATTATCATTATGGCCCGAATACTGATTGTTATACTTGTAGGGAAAACATAATTGTCAAGTTGCAAGAACCTACGAGCATAAAATAAGGTACAGTATATGGAATATCCAAGATCATATCACAAGCTGTGCATGTTCTCTATATGATCCATAGGAAGATGGCTAAGATGACAGTACCATAGGACGTATAAACAGCACAACGAAGGGTGAAATTGATCTGATAAACGATCTATGTCTAAATTTAGACATTGTGCATAATTTGAGACAGAGTAAGAAAATATTCTATTATTATTTTATTGATCCATACAGTTTTTGTGTGTCATTGTGGTTAGGGGAAGTGAGGAGGAACTGGCTTATGTATGCACAATATGATTTTAAGGTAACTAAAACTAAACTAAAATGGACAATGCAGTGTGAGTAGAATTAATCTGGATTAATATCCAATTAAAAAGCTATCATCAATCAGTTTAGGGTTGTATCCATCATCCTTTAAAAGCACAAGTAACCTCTTTTGAATAATGAAAAAGACCTTTTTAAATCAATTTATTCATGAGAGAAACCTGTTATTATCATAGTTGGTATTAATGATAATATGTTGGATCCTGACAACAAATGAAGAAAATTTTCCATCACTTTTATCTCAATCAAATGCTAACTAAATTTACAAAAATAGCAAATTGCTACTCGGCATATTAGTTTGTCGTTTTTACTAATGTACCACAAATGCTGAGAAATGACAAGCAATGACACTTAAAACTGGTACAGAAATTTAAGAAATTATACTGCAAAGACATTAGATGGAAAGAGTAGGCGATATGACCACGTATCATTTTGAGGATATTAAAATGCAATGATGCTGAAAAAAGGTGTCAGTGTAGTGTGTGGTCTACCTCACTACCTTTAGGCTATTGTAATCTTATCTAATTACCAATACATAATGATTCATATAAAACAAAGTAAGCTAAGCTTCATTAAGTATTATCGTCTACAGACATTTAAACTAGAGTATAAATATTCCAGTATACTGCACACTAAAATAGTGCCAAAAAAGAAATATTCAATGAGATTTGCAGTGTTCTAGATCCTGAACTCATTGTCTGCTTTGGCTTTTACATGGGTGTGATTGGTTGTACTTCATGGACTTCCTTTTCTACCAACAGCTAGGATTGTGCCTTCTTGCATAGGACTTTTGGCATATGTGACACTTACCCTGAGTGAATGTCCTTTCTAACCTCAAAATGTGGGCAGGCCTTGAACCCACGATCTGACAAATTAACATCGCAAATGTTTCTACTTGGCCACGGGAGCCACACTTTGGCTTTCAAACTGATAGCAAACATAGGCTGGCACAACAGGTAAAGAAGACACAAAAATGACATCTTTATTCACAGAATAAATTAATACCTTGCATCCAAAAGAGGTTTGAACTGGATATATATATTACAGTCTTTCAAAGCAAATGTAAGGAATTTTTTTTTTTTTACTAGATAAGAGAGCATTGTATATAAATTGATTTTTCTTTTAAATTAGTTGTGTATCTTTGCAGACATTATTAGAATTTGGCCATGTAAAAGATTTAGAATACCTCTATGCACCGATAGTTTGTTCTTACAGTACTGTACTACAACTTTGCTCATGTTGTAGAACATTATTATGAATATATACATGATCAAGTCCCACTTCTTAAATGCCATGATTAACCAAAGTATATAATGGAAATAATTCTTTGGATCCATCCATGATGCCATTATAGGTGCTTAATCTGGGTTTGAAGCAATATGCAGGTTAACCTGACCTAACCTTACCTAGGTTTTCCTATGTAAGGTTAGGTCAACTTGTTTTGCCTCATTCTCAGATTAAGCCTCATAAAATGACATCAGGTGCCTATTCTTTGATTAATCTCTCTCTCTCTCTCTCTCATAATTATTATATTTAAGCATCCATATACCATGCTTATTCCATTACCAGTAAATAATTATATTATAAAAACGAAGTAGATTATATATTTCTATAAATCTTTTTAGTAAAATCATCTGATATAAAGGTCGATGCATCGAAGTTTTTTGTTTTTATAATCGTTGATATTAGTTAAAAATGTAAACAAGAAGGTATGGTATGATCCCGTAAACGAGACGAAAATATGTGTTTGTGTGTACAATACTTGGAAAGGTCTATTAACTTGTGTTTCTTCTCGGGGCACGTTACGGTGGAAGTGCCTTTTTTTTTTTTTATTACTTTTTACTGAAAACATGAATTGTCAAACGAAGAGTGTGATGAAATATATCTGAAGTATATACTCTAATATCGGCTGTTGATGACACTAATTAAGTCCAATCCTGTTGTAGGGTGGCTACAAAATGAAACATCTGGATAAAGTAAGTCACAAAATTTTCAGTCCATTAATCCATAATATGCTGGTAGAGTGCCACGTGGGAAATTATGACTATTTTAGTGGCATACCAATTTCATAGGGATCAGATATTGGTCTAGATTTGGCATTATTAAGAATCCAGTACGGTAAATTATGCTAGTAGACTGCCAAATGGGAATTCATGACTATTATTAGTTTCCAAATTTCAGAGGGGACTAGATATCAGTATGGACTCCAGACTCTGGAGAAGCCCAGACTCAAGGATATGTGGGTTGAAACAAATCCTTAGTGAAGTTCTAGAGATTGTTTAGTCGATACTGAGGGTAATTTTTTGCGACGGGGTCTGGAAGTGGATTCATTGTAATGCTGTATACGAAGGTAGTGTCAAGAGCAAACTCTCAGTTACGTTTCTTGATATGTCTCTCAGTATCATAAGCAGAAACATCCTCAGTGTTACTTATCACACGTATGTTTATTATTTTATGACATTGGCTGTCGCCATTATCACAGGTAGGACTCTCAGTATTATTGTTAAATACGCGGTAGTTTAAAATAGTTCATATTTATACAGGGAAGCAGATATGGGTCTTGCAAAGAAGAGTAACACCAGCATGCTCTAGGGTTACTTATCTTTATAATGTAAATCACCTATCATGACCCAACAATTCACGGGGTTATTTAACTTTACATGGGGTTCAGGGGTTACTCATCTATACAAGATCCGCAAATACTTCCAGTCAGGCAATATGGTGAAAGTTGTTTGAACGTTATTTTGTTAATTTCCAAGACCCTCAGAGGGTCGGACAGTTAGTTATTTTTCTCGGACGTTTTTCTTTTTTTTTTTTTTTTTTTTTTTTTATCTAAGATACATTTTGTGCAAAATTAATAAAAAGTTGAATACTTTGTGTGGTACTTTCATAACTGAGGAAGTATTTCCTTGTCCACTGATATTGTTCAGTGAAATTTGAGAAGCTCCTGTAGATATGCAGTGTTTTGACATGACAGATATATTTCACTTAAGCTCTTGCTACTTAGTCACTGGACACTTGAATATATTCAAGAACAAGTCAGCAGCCACTTACTTCATAACTCTCAGGATTTTCATTTTAGCATCTCGGTTTCAAAATGATTTTTGTGTTCTGTAAAAGTGGTACCCTTTGTTTTGAGGCTTTTAGATTAGTATATTCGCTCCTAGCAGTGTAAGTTGATCATGGGGTCTGTCTCTATTATAAAATCGGGGTTTTTGGGCCAAAAGTCTCCATTTAAGAAAAATAAATGTGATTGTTGTTATACTGTATATCAGGTTTGGTTAGGTTAGTTAAAGGGGGCTCTTGGTGGCAAAGCCTCTCAGGTAAGGAAGGTTTATTTTTTTTATATATATAAAAGCATTCATGAATATAATATCCCCCTAGATCAGCGTTTTTTTAATTGGTGTGCCCGGGTGCACCGATGCTCCCTGAAAGGTATTATTTTATATCTACAAAAATTGCATTTCTAAGAGGCTAGAGAAACAAAGCACGTGGCTTCCATATATGTGTCAAGTATTCATCATTTGTTATTTGAAATTGGATGCTAAATTCCTTAATCTACTTAAGCCTACTCGTGATTTTTTCCCCTCACGAACGCCTCTCCCATGCACCCGATGTACAGTATTTGTTTTATGCATTGTAAGCTTCATAATTACAGTAAATCTCTTTGTTTTCAAATATTCGTCCATAACTCTTATTACGAATATATTATATAAAAATGATTTCTTGCTTTAGTTTCTCATATGAAATGTGTTAACAAGTTAGTTTTTTTAAGCAGCCTTTTGAGAAAAATCCTTTATTCTTTTCTTACTGCAATTACTTTACAATTTTAAATATTGTGAAAGTATACTTTTTCATCTGACATTTGATTATTTACAATAAAAAAAACATGTAACAAAAATTATGGATATTTAAATCATTTAATAAATAATTTTTTTTTCAATAATAAAATTATTCATGTAATACTTATATCCACTCAAGTACATGTATAGGTATAACATGAGTACACACACAAACACACATACACAAATAAACAAAAACAAAAACCCACATGCAGGAAAGCTCCATTGCACATCCGAGGAAAAAAACACTTGATGCTTTGAACACCTATTTCTGTTATATCTTCTTAACTTCTAAGCCGATCATTTCACAAGAAAAAGATTAGTAAATTTTTAACCAAGCTATGTTATCACAATAACAGAATTTAAATCTAAGTCAAATGAGTTTTTTTGCAATTATTGACTATAGGACCTTATTTAACAACAAATCTGTACAAGAAATGTATGACATTTTTTGTGAGGGATATGGGAAGATAGTAAAGTTTTCCATACTTTCCACCAAAATAGGAGTTATTCATGCCAGAGAGAAATGGTTCAATAATAAGTTTAAGAGAGCTAAGGATTGGAGAGACAAATGCTGGAGAAGGTAATAGGAGGAGAAAAACATAAATGCCTGGCAGACTTATAAAAGAACAAAAAATAATTACCTAAGTAAAAGAGGAAAGGTAGAGAGAGATTATGAAAGGGATATCACCAGGAAGGCTAAAGAAAATCCCAAATTTTTCCACAACTTTATCAGAGGAACTGAAAGTCAAAGAACAGGTTTTAGAATTAAAGGGAGCGGATGGAAGCATCACTGGAACAGATGAAGAAAACTCCAGCGAACATAACAAGGAGTTTTAGTCATTATGTACAGCAGAAAATACTCCACTCCACCCCAGATTTCAGAGATAGGAGCTCATGGGCCGATATTAAAGAACATCATCCTTTCATTCACAGAGGTATGCAAAGCGCTGATGGAGTTAGATGCCCATAAAGCTGCAGGTCCTGATGATATAGCCCCTTATGTACTTAAGAATGTGCTAAATCAATATCGGCTGCACTATGTATCATATTTGAAAATCGTTGTAATCTGGGGTGATTCTAAGATGCTGGAAACAAGAGAATGTGGCACCTATCTTCAATTAGATCTGTTTCCTTGACCAGCATAGTTTGCAAAGTTATGTAGAAATTAAAAAAACAAAAAACACACCTCTCTTCACTTAAAATCCTTCAACTTTTCGTCAGTAAGACAACATGACTTCAGAGAATGTAGATCAACAGTAACAAACTTATTAAAATTTTATGATGAGATAAGCCGAATCTCACAGAAAAGAGAAGGCTGGGCAGATTGCATATTCCTAGATTTCCAGAAGGCATTTGATACGGTCCCACATGGGAGACATATTAAGAAGCTGTAAGCAATGGCGAGAATAGGTGGAAATGTCTTGAAATGGATAAAAACATACTTAGAAGGAAGGGAACAGAGGGTAAGAGTAAGATACTCGGTGTCTGACTGGAGAAGGATTAGATAATCTCATTTCTTTGTACCATTCGTCATTGATAAAACTTATCTCCAGTCGATTACTATCTTTTTAATGGCATCTCAGATATCTTGTAAATGAGGGCACATAAGTCAAAACAAAATGCTTCTTTTGTATAATGACCTTTTTATTCATGTATTTATCTTTAGATTCATGCATATTATAACTTATTTATAATTAAATAAAAATGTTAAAAATGCTTTTATGTTACTTTAGCTGTCTATTCCCAAACGAATGCTATTTTTTTCTGGCAAACATTTATTTCCTTAGCTACGTGGGCTATATTTGCTGGAACTGAGGTAGCAATTTCAAATACATTCCTTTATAGTGACTGAATAGGGAAGATTTCTGTTGAATGTAAAGAATTATTGGTAAAAGTTGTGTAAGTCTTCCTTTTTACGTTCATTCTCCTCCTCTTCCTCCTCCTCCTACTCCTCCTCCTCCTTCTTCTTTTTCGCCTTCTTTTCTTTTTCCTTTTTCTATTTCGTCTCCGATTCCTACTCCTTTATTGTTTTTCTTTTTCTTATTAATTTTCTTGTTCTCATTCTTATTCCTATATTTTTTTCTTATTCTTATTTTTATTCTCATTGTCTTTTCCTTTTCCTTTTTCATCGTCTTTGGTTATATTTTTATAGGTAATAATGTTATATAAAAATATTCGCATGGTGATTAATAGTGACACAAAGCGGCAACGTTACTTCTACTACTACTACTGCTACTTCTGATTATAATAATAATAATAATAATAATAATAATAATAATAATAATAATAATAATAATGATAATGATAATAATAATAATAATAATAATAATGAGAAGGAGACCCTTTCACTCTCTAATCCTATTTAACCACTTCCTATGACGCGCATAGATTGCTTGAGTGAAATTTTTCTTCATTACCACTAGGAATAATAATAATAATAATAATAATAATAATAATAATAATAATAATAATAATGATAATAATAATGCAAGCCTTTTCAGCTGTTCCAAAGACATTTACTAACTCGAACACTGTAAATATAAAATAAATTATAACTACCAGTTATTATAATGAGCAATTAACTTGACATATATGGAATGGGTTTTTATTTTTTATTAAAATAAAGAACGGGTGTGAGGAGAGAAATTGCAGCCAGAGTAGATATGAATGTTCTGAGATGGTTTGGCCATGTGGAAAGGATGGATGATGAAAGGCTGCTGAAAAAGGTGATGAATGCGAGAGTTGTTGGGAGAAATACTAGAGGGAGGCCTAGGTTTGGATGGAGTAAGGAGAGCCCTGAATGATAGGAGGATGGATGTGAGGGAAGCAAGCGGGCGTGCTAGGAATAGGAATGAGTGGCGAGCGATTGTGACGCAGCTCTGATGGGCATCTGCTGTTGCCACGGGGCTACATCTTACAGAGGTAGCCCTGTGGTAGGGGCAGTAGCAGGAGTTGGCAGTTGTGAAGCGACACAGGTTGTGGAAGAGCCGGGAGGATGGGCTGTGGCACTCCAGCAGTGCCATCTGAACGGTCGCTAGCTCCCTCGTCCTTGCCCATAGAGCAAAGTAATCCCCCTATTTGTTTCCTTTCTTGATATCGGCTACCCCCCAATTAAAGGGGGAAACAGCCAAGGTAGATGGATTAAATAGATTTCTTGAAAACGGTTGAATTGTCTTGCCAAACGAGCTGATAGTCCTATGTGTAATTGGTTTGTTCTGAATTGTGGGTGAATCTTGAACAGCATCGACAACCCTACATTAAAATCTGTGGGAAGTTCTGCCACTGCCTCTACTGGAGAGAGGGGGAAAACTCACGCAGTAGGAGTGGTGTTAAGTGTTTAAATTAACATTTAGGACTAACTTATTGTTTTGTAAGTCCCTAAATATTGAATTAAACACTTCCAACACCACTAGTAATGCTCGAGTTTTCCCCCTCTCTCCTTCACAGGAACTGCAAGAACTTCTGATGCAGGACCCTATATGCTGTTCAAACTGCACCAACAGTCCAGAGCGATTCACCTATACTGGCACTAAAAAGATCAGTTCGTTTCGCAAGCCAATGCAACCATAATAAATGAATAACTTAAGAACAATTTATTTCATATTTGTCAAGTTGATTGCTATAAATGGTATATATAACTTATTCTAATTTTACAATATTTGATTTAGTAAATGTCTTTGGGATTGTTATTTGTTGTTAAAAACGTCCTCATCTGAAGAGCAAGTGAAAGCTGTCACTCTTATACTGTTATCAATATACACGTATGTTACTTTGGACTTTTATTTGCATTTTTCTTCAATTTATGGTGAAATAAGAATATAATAATTACAGTAATGATAATAATAATAATAATAATATTATTATTATTATTATTATTATTATTATTATTATTATTAATAATAATAATAATAATAATAATAATAATAATAATAATAATAATAATAATAATAATAATAATAGATGTTTTAACAGGTCGACGTCTTTGTTCTATGTTGCCAGCAGAGTGGCCCATACCTGAACAATATGGGAGAGGTTGCAAGTCTTCGCCATACCCTTCCCATCCTCACCCTTTCTAGCAGCCGCTAAGCGGCAAGAAAAATAATTCAGTGAGGATGGGATTGCCAGACAATCCTACCCCATCCCTTTTAGGTCACTCTTTCGACTTTCATGAAGTATTTGTGAGGTATTCATATCCCAAGTATTAGGGATAATAATAATAATGATAATAATAATAATAATAATAATAATAATAATAATAATAATAATAATAATAATAATAATAATACTAAAATAGTATCAATAATAGCTAGATCAAGCACCACACCCTATAATGGTAGTGACAATCGTCATAATAGTGCCTTGTATGTTATTAATAACAAAGCCCTTGTGAATCAGTTCAAACGCGCTCTCTCTCTCTCTCTCTCTCTCTCTCTCTCTCTCTCTCTCTCTCTCTCTCTCTCTCTCTCTCTCTCTCTCTCTTTTGAATTGTTATTGATCAATTAGCCAGTAAATGAAATCAACAGAAGCCACTCCACCGCTTGCAAATGAAGATTTCATTGACATCTTCTATATATAGATATCAGTATTACACATACGCCCCCTTTCAGTGTCCTTTAAAGAGAATGCTGTACCCTCTTTTCATCTGACTAAGAATGGATCCTTTGAAGAGAGCTGTCCATTTCATTGTACAACTGAGTTCTGTTTTTTTTAAGCTTGCTTATTCATGACTTGTTGACAGATAGGGGAGTTCTACGTTATTTGAGTTATTTTTGTCATATTTTTCATCTTAGTATTAACACACTGTAGTCAAGGTTAAATTTTTTTCTTAAAAAGTAGAGAAGATAAAGTGGACTTTTTCTTATAGTACAGTCTGGTTTCACAATATGACCTGTTAACATTTAGTACCCACAAATAAGTGAGTTGACCTAGCTTTAGCTGTTGTTATTGGAATAGTCTTCTCTTTCATTCTGTGATGCTCAAATCGTACACTTTAATTTATTTATATATTTATTTTGCCAAGAACTAGTTTCAATGCAAGGATCATAAAAACCATAATGCACTCTGTGTAGTTATATATTTATTTATTTATTACCAACATATACATCAGTTCCATTTTTAATAAATGTTACATTTTATATCATACTTGAAAAACACTCTGTGTATACACTCTCACACAGTATGAAAATATTTACAAAATATACTACTTGTATCTTTTGTTAAACTACTCTAGTACTGTCTAGACTCTAGAGGTACACTAATTCTTTTCTGAATCTTTTGTACAATGTGGAGAGGCGTTGTACAGATGCCACGTAGAAAATGAGACATCGCACTTTGAAGTTTGCCACCTAGTTTCAACAATTACTTTCATATAGTTCCCAATATGTTGTTATGAAATCCATATATGAATCATTTTTCATATTCTTCGATATAGTTACTGCATGTCTCCATCAGAGGCAAATTGTCTCATTTCCTTCGTTATTATTCCTCCTTTAATATTTTTACGCATTCTGTGATCCGACTTGGCTTATTCCACTTCCAGTGTTGACAGTTTGCTCTGGGTGAAAGCGTGTTAGCCTATTCCACCACACTTTTACTGCCAGTCCTATCAAACAAACCTAAAAGATGATGTTCTTGGCCATCTGTACAGTCGTGGATGGATGAAGGAATTCAGCAAAGAATCCTTTGCACTGTGAGAAGGACCAGCCCTCTCTTAAAACTAACAATGAAATAATCAATTTTCACATTTCCAGACATTCACAGCTTAAAAGACAATATAGATACGAATACTGTCATCCTTTCCATAGTTTGTGTGAGAGACCAAAGTATTGCCAATATTGCATAAAGTAGATTGTGTATATGTTATTTTGCTTTGTTAAGCAAATACATAGCAATAGGAAATTAGATGCAATTTAGAACAAGAAATATGATAACGTATGCATTAAGGATATATTAGGTTAGATGTTAGAGTCAAGGAAAATTAAATACGATATAGACAAGAGGAACATAAGATGAAGAGTATGAACAAGTGATATACTGGGCATAATACATGTACACGACAAATCTATACCTTCGCATACCATATACTCTATAAAGACTTGTAGCATTATAGATATATTTACTCATGTTTTTGGAACATACACATCCTGTACATAAAACACATTTAAGCTATAGTGTTTTTCTATTCTCAACGAGCAAGTACACACGTTAAAATGTAGAAATAAAATTCTAAATATCTCCTACCCTCAGCTAATATAAATCATTCGTATAGGGGGTTGAAATTGATAATATATGAGTTATTGAAACGTAGAAATTATTGCTATTTCGATAACTATTATCATACTTCAACCTCCGTGAAGTGATTTTGAAACGCCACAAATATCTGGCGTCCGGTTAATCAATAATAATAATAATAATAATAATAATAATAATAATAATAATAATAATAATAATATAATGGTAGTAGTATTAACTGTAGTAATAATAATAATATTAATGATAATGATAATAAATACTCATTGGCAATAATAATAATAATAAAAAAATAATAATTATAATAATAATAATAATAATAATAATAATAATAATAATAATAATAATAATAATAATAATAATCCTAGCACTTAATCTAATTCTACGATATACATATATGCATACAGACCTTAAAATAGTAACATATTAACATAAATTATCATAGTCTCTCTTTCTTATATACATATATACATAATCTGGCGGTATAAAATGTTGGAGTTTTTCCTATGACTCCATTTTATATTTATTCTGGTAGGATATATTTTACATTTGTATATGTGTTTGTTTTATCAGTGTTATACTTATATATATATATATATATATATATATATATATATATATATATATATATATATATATATATATATATATATATATATTATATATATATATATATATATATATATATATATATATATATATATATATATATATATATATATATATATATATATATATATTGTACTGTAGATATATATTTTAACTTTCTTGTGCAAGATATTCCCTCTACCAATTATGGTTGCTTACAATATTATTGATTTTTGAGGTAAACAAGTGGAAAACCACAATAAAAATGGCAGTTAGCTGTAGCATGCCACACGAGCATAGAGATGACGCTCCTCCCATATAATTTCGGGGATGAATCGCCGCCATCTTGCTTCCTATGATGTTGCGGTAAAAATGAGAGAGAGAAAGAAACACAAACTCAGTAAATCTTGTTATGAATGTTTGGATTTTATGCAAAGTCATAGTTTCAGGGAAATTTTGCTAAACATTAAAAGTTTTCAGGGCGTATGATCACTTTTTCCTCTGTGAATTTCAGTGGTTATATATATGGAGTTGGGTTGGACTGGGGATATAGCAGCGTTGCAGCATCTTTTGCTGCTTTGGTTCCTGTTAAATCTTATTATGTATACTGAAATACAATCATATTAATAATGATGATAATAATAATATTTTGGTACAGCATAGACACCCCAGGATAGGGACTTGATACATTACATAGGGACAGAATAATAATAATAATAATAATAATAATAATAATAATAATAATAATAATAATAATATTAATGAATCACTTATGAATTGTTAATAATATGAAATTACATGAAATGCAAACTTATGTTTATCTAGCTTAATCTCCTGGGAATTTATCTTCTGTGGGAAAATGATATTTACAGGAATAATATTTACACAAGCAAAGCTGGATTAATTTTTGATGTGAGGTGCAACCTTGAGAACTTAGACTTATGGCTAGAGTAACCTGTGCCTTGTACTTATCAAAATTAGCTGTAAACATTATGATTCATGATCGTTAGGTGACCCTGATTGGTCATGAGTTAACCATGAGGTATAGTAGCCAAAAACCTGAAGGAATTGAGACCTAAAAACGAGAATAAGCTTTACATTAGGAATGCCTATATACTCCTCATGACTTAAATGTTAACCTCTCTAAAATATATAAATTGTAATTGAAGTTGGTTGTGTATTAGTCTCTGCGCAAGTGTAGGTGCTAAAAACTTGTTAATTAGGAAAGACTATAGCAATTCAAAAACATCATAAAAGTATTATGTGGTGGGTTTTTTTTTTATATACTACTCTAAGGTAGAATGGGTCGTGGTGGACCCTGAGGAGAAAGTATCTGTAAGATACTTGTTAATGATTTTTCTTGTTATATTCGAATGGTTTAAGACTTCCTTCTTCATAGGTGGTGGTAGAAATAAAATGAAGGCCAAAGTGGAGAGGCAGAGGTTGTGACACTTAGTGCACTATTTAAACCTGTATGATATCATCTGAAGGATGGGTAAATTGTTATAGAGAAAATAAAAGTAAAGTTTAAGGTGATTACTTCTCGTTGCTGATTATTATTTTAATAGATGGTGCTTAGGTTTTTGTTTGTTTTTACCTTGATGCTTGGTACTAATTGATTATATTGTGTAGATTTTCCAGCTGTCTCATGGCAACCTTTAGGAGTCTGGTATCCTCCTTAATGGCATAGGGTTGTAGCTGTGAGTGCAGTGGGTTCTGTGATGTGAAAAAAGGCTGCACAGCCTTAAATGCAGTTTAAGAGTTGTCTTGATGCCTCTTAGCAAAAAAAAAAAAAAAAAAAAAAAAAATTCTGAGGTTGTCAGTGCTCTCCGAGTTGCACTTAGGTCCAAATCTTAGTCTGTCGATGTTGACTGCAAAGTCTCTGTAGGTTTTAGCGTAGGCATGAGGTTGTAGATCAGCGACACCTTTGTAGCAAGAAGTGGAGGCTGATTCAGTGAGAGTGCAGGCATTGTGTCTGCTTATGTGGTGTTCTTGTATATTTTTAGTGAGGAAGATCTCCTTCTGTTGCTGTAAGCCCGGAAGAAGAGAAATATCGTAGTTATTTCAGTGGGAGGCTTGTTATATTGCACTCTTAATGTCTTGGTTTCCTCTACAGCTGACATGGCTGGGGACACAAACCAAGCCAATGAACTTTCCTAAAGTGGCTCAGCATAGAATTGGAGGAGAATTTCTGTGATGACTTATACAATGTCTGTGATTGTTGCTATTTCAAGGGTTTGTAAGGATGACTAAAACATATTGGGCTTGGTAGTGATTGTTATTGCCAAAGCTTTGGCAGTAACCACAAGCTCAATCTAGATTTCTCCAGGACTATTCGTATCCTCTGATGAAGGCAGCAACTGAGGGCCTAGTCTCTTGATTGTGTAGGTATAAATGATCTGTGTTGGCCCCATCATTGGATTTGGTCAGGTAGTTATTCCTGAGAACAGTTAGGATGTTTGCGCTCTTTGACAGGTTTGGGGGCTCTGTTTTGTTTTTACTGGACTCTTCCACCATAGCGGAAGGCACAAGTAGTCCTGGCAAGGAGTGTCCAGGGATTTCTTATAAAATCTCTATCCATTCCCAAGGCTTGGAATTCATTGCAAGCCCTGACTGACCAGGCCATCTTTCAAAGATCTTGATGCATGTCCAAGGCTTCCTTAAGACTCTTGCTGACTATGCAAGCATATTGTAGATGTGGCAGCAAGTCTCTGTAGAAAACCATGTTTGAAGGAGAGACGGTTGGCTTTACACAGAATATTTTATATTCTTGCCCAAATGGGAACTCCCAGTGGGGTTTATGTGCTGTTGTCTTGTATGAATTTTGTATTGGTTTGGTTCTTATAGGAACCACATTGTGATACTTGCATTTCCCATGAGGCTTTTGATGGTATGAGCATGGAATAGGGTTAGGAGGATGTTATTTGTGCCTTGAAATATGTGTCCTATATGAAAGAACTGATTTGCACAATGTGCACCTTTCACATAGATACAGGATATCAGAGTCGAAGGTCAGTGCACTGTGTCTTTAGACAGGCTTGGTATTTGTTCATCCATTCTAGGGAGTTTTTGCTGATGACTAGCTTGGATTACAAGGGCTTTAGTTTTTTGGGCTTGATTTTGAGCTTTAATCTCACAGAGGCTGTGCAGATTGTGTTAAGATTCTCTTGTTTTAAATGTAGGATGTTTTGTCAGCTGTTTGTAGACATAGTGGTACAGGTACTTGATCAAATTTAGGCATCTTTGTTGATGATCAGGTTGGCTTCTGGTCTTGATAGGGAGGTGGCAAGTGCTTTGATTTTTTGGTTGGTGATGTTGAGCCCTAATTTTTAAAGGCTCTACAAATTGTGTCAATGCTTCTTGTGGAAACATAATGCATCCAGGCCTGTAGGTGTGAGAGCAGAGTAGTCTATATATAACAGTGCAGTTCTGCTGGCTGTAAGATGAATTACCATTATTTTTTCCTTTAAATTGTTCAAAAGGAAAAGGCTAAAGTTGCCTTATGTGATACCCCATTTTTGATAGGCTTGTAGGTGGAGCCCAAATAATGGGATATGGGTGCTGAGGTGCTGCTGGCTTTTGTTAATCCAGAAAAGGAGATTGCCTTTGACTTGCATGGACAGGATGTTGGCTAACGTAACATCTTTACTAAGTTAGTGAAGATGGCGACACCTCAATGATGATCCATGTACAATAGCGTGGAAGCTATGGATTCTGTGATGCCAACACCAGGCTAGTATGCCAACAAATTTTTGTGATAAGGAGGGTACTTCCTCTGAAATTTACTTAAAATCATCTTCTCTGTTGTCTTACTCTGACAGCTTATGAAAGATATGGGTCGAGGATTTTATGGAATTTGGAATGGGCTGAATGTCGGTCTACTTCCATGCAATATCTGACCCTGCAGGTCTAGGCAGGATTTATAAGGGGGACTAGAGCATGCTGTCCCTAGGGTCAAATATTTTTGGATCATGGTGCTAATGATCTTGTCTGCTTTTACAGTAGCCATTTTGGACTTCTTACTCATATCTTCTCAGTCCAGCGTGGATGAAGGGAGTAGCAGTGCTGTATTTTCTATTGTTGGCAGCTTCTTTTTTTTTCCATCTTCTGTTGTTGAACTGGTTGAGCGTTTTCTGTACTGTCATAGGAAATTGCATAAATTCGACCTTTCAGAGAAGTTAATAAAGAATGTCTCAGCCTCAGTGCAAGGATAACTCTGGGAATGACTATAAGTGTTTTTTCCATGACAAAATAGTTTATTTTTCTCCATTTCTGGACTTGCAGTAGTATGTACATTAAGTGTAGAACACTCTTCAAGCCATTTTTCCATTTGATATCAACGACATTGTGTGAATATTTTCTCTCTCAGCTTGAAAATTTAGTAGAATTTTCAATAGGGCAAATCCTTTAATATCGTCTTGTGATGTTGAAATTGTTAATTTCTCAACTCTTAACCTGTCACAGTAGTGCTACCTGTTGTGGTTGTTGAATTATCCTTGTTACAGTCAGAGCAGCTAAGGGAAACATCGGCTACTTGAATTCCAATGAGCAAGTCATCATGTCTTGAGTTAGATTGTAGTTTGAGTACCATAAGGTTATGTGTCTTTCACAGCCGACCAAGTTGGCAGTGTCAGATTCCATCGAGGTGGATGGGCTGGTAACTATCATTATGTATCAGGGATATCCAGCTTAAGGTGTATCCTGCAATTATCACATGTGCTGGGTGGGTATTCTCTGCATTGTTTCTTGATTTTGTAATTTGATGATTTCTATAAGCCTAAGTGTTCTTCCTCTGATCCAACTGGGTTCACTGACTTTGAGCAATAAACTGTCCTCACATTTATCTAGTAGGTGTGAGATGAATCTTCCTGCTTTGCAGGTGTATTTGGAGAGGAACCAAGCATGGTAGTTAGATTTAGCTCACCATCAAATGGCCTGTATGTGTTAGTGGTGATGTCCCTGCCTTGTTTGATGATTGCAGCTTGGACGCTGATTGTTTCTACATGCTGATTTGTTCGCTAATCTGTATGACGAGAATATTATTGTTACCAAATTTAGCCCTCTCAATTAAGACCTATGCCCAGTGCTGGTGCATGTACAAAGGGGTGTCCTGGACCATTTATGGTATTGATCTACTCTGCGTTTGCAGTGCAGCCTCTGTAAGTAATTTTGTCTCATAATCTCTTTGTGCATCATATTTGATTTAGTCATAGACTAGTGTTTCTTGTCAAAGCTGGAAGTAGAGGTGGAGGAAGGTCACCGACCTTGTGTTACAAAATTAGATGTTGAAGTTGGTTTGGTATTAGGTGTTGCTTAAAATTTGTTGTCAGAACCTGTAAATTACCACTGTCAACCTTAAAACTCAACAGCAAGGTATCAGATGAAGCAAACTTTAATTGAAGACAGCTTGAATATTGCTGTTACTTAAGCTTAGGTGCTAGAAATATGTAATATAGCAATATATTTATCAGCCTTAACACTTCCATAAACTTACCATGTGATAATTTTTTTTTTAGTTGAAGCTGGTTGGATATTAACTTCTACATAAGTGTAATTATCAGAAATCTGTAAATTTAGTCAGTCTTAAAACTTAATAACATACCATGTGCAACATGAACTGTAGTTGAAGCAGGTAGGGTATTGCCCGCTACTCAAGTATAGTTGCCAGAAACCTGTAAATTTGCATTGTCAGTCTTTTAACCTTAATAAAGTACCAGATTAAACAAACTGTAAATGAAGTTGCTGGAAAGTAGCTGCTGCATGAGTGTCTAACTTAGGAGAGGCCTTTTATTAACCCCAAATATTGATAACATACCGTATGATACGTAAACTGTGGTTGATGCAGGTTGGGTATTGGCTGCTGCACAAGTATAATTGCCAGAATCGTCAGGTATCGCCCTGGCTACAGTCAGCCTGGAACGAACCTGTGGTCCAGTGTCGATACGAACATTAACTCCTCCACGTTCTCTGTCGTAATTGATCATACGAGAATTATGGTACCAGAAGATATACTGTGGGGCCACTAAATTCTGTAAAGGGAAGAAAAAACAAAATGCGATGGTGTCAGATTAATTTTGTTTGTCCATTATTATCGATACGTATTTTTTCTTTTAACATGAATTAAGCTGTAAGTCATTGATCTTCACTGATTTAGAATGGGTAATTTTAATTATTAGTGTTTGATTATAGTGTATCATATTTGAAATTCTCCTATTTAAATTAATTTTTTAAAATGTTCTTAAATATAGTTTTACAGTAATATTATGTTTATTCATACATCAAATTTTCATACAGACTGCGTTAAAAAAAAACATGTATTTTAAAGACATATAAAGATACGTTAATTTTTCAAGAACAATGATATATTAGGCAATGAACGAACTATTTGTGGATTTCTAGATATTTTTATTATTACCAGCAAAATATATTTGTCTTTTAAAAAGAATGATAGAACATTGTAGGTTTGGTATATATGCAATTTGTTTCTAATTTACTTCATAATAGCAATGAACACTGCTTAAAGCATATTCTCTTACCTCGATTATGGGAATGATCAGGTGGATACTTACTCAATATCATCATATTGAAGCTTAAAGTTACATAGATATGTATATAACTTACTACAAGAGCCATAAAGAAAGCCCTTGCGCTGCTTTTGTTTGGGTTGAGGGAAGGTATATAATTGGGTTAGAAAAAAACAATCATACTGTGAAAATTAAAATCGTTAAGTACTTGCAAAGAAATATTGATTAGTGTTTTATGATGATAAGCGTCTGGATAACCAAATCATATTAAAAAATGAGAAATTAATGAAAACTACAAAGTAAATGTTGTACTCCACTACGAGAAGAAAAGAGAAGATATGAGTACTTTGAAATAGTTTTTAGATCTTTATCCTTAGAATTTTTCTTTTTCATTTTATTCGGAAGCTTAATAAACTTAGGTTACCTTAAATCGTTTACAAATACCATGTAGATATACTTCCTCTCTGGCCATCACATTCCTATGTGAGACACCTTCTTACCTATCGCCACCCCATCCATGGCTCTATTTACCTGGTGTATGTAACAATCCAGCGTAATAGTTGATCCGGAATCAATGTGGTATTCCCCGTTTCCTGGTATGACTGCTCTTGGAACTACAACATCCAGCTCAACGAGTCTGGACAAGAGACCATTTCCAGTGGACACCTGCAGCAGATGAGGAAGCGAGAAAGGGAAAAATTAAGTTTTTGTTTTTACTGTTTTGTTTTGAGTCTTGTTTTTTCTATTGACTGACATTACACCTCTCTCTTACCTCATTTGTCTTTTTCATCTTTATTTTTGCTGAAGTTTTCTCGTCATTTGTGTGTATTTATTGATGATAATTTGTTAGTGTGTACTTCATTTTGTATTGGGTAACTTCGATATTTATTGACCATTTTAAGAAAAATCTTGAAGAATCTCTGCCCATATCCTGACGCACAGTCGGTCAAGGTTATAGATAGTTGTCATCTTTGTTCATATGAGAATAGTCTAAAATATACCACTCTGCAAAAATTGTATACCTTTGATGACTGATTGGTCAAAATGCACAACTTTTGATTTTTGGTGTCAACATTCTTATAATTTTTTTTTTTTTTTTTTTTTTTTACTAACCTGACATTCATAAGTCCCAGTATCCTCTCTCTCTAAATACTTGATCACTAGAGTCCAGTCAGTGCTGCCTTCTGGATGATGTACAGTAAATCTTTCCTCTTTGGTGTAGGCCACTGTACCTGATGTCAAAATGTGCCAGTCTCGCCTTCTCACCCAGGATACCTGGACACAATTTCACACACACACATCATTATACTGTTCTCAAATAAGGTAAATTAAATTTGTTAGTCTGCTACAAAAGGACTTTGTGCCGAGAGAAATATAAATGTAGAAATAATGTTCAGTGTTGTGTATGTCATATAACCATGATGGTAGGAAAAAGACATCTCCTTACATATAGCATATGGCAGTATATACACTATACGTAGAACATTATAACTTTTCAGTGCCAGTAGACATTTTCCATGTTGGCAAGGTACATGGAAGATGTTTTAAATCAACACATACCTTAGTTTAGAAGTGAGAGAAAACATAAATACTGATAGTCATACCTGTTTCTCCATAGAGTGGTGTGCACTGCATGGCAGGAACACAGTCCCACCCAGTTCTCCTGTGATGTTAGTGATACTGTCAGGCGCTTTCACGATTTTGAGTGAGGCATTCTTTGTGGGAAGTGGGGGATCATCGTAGATTGAATAGGAATCATAGACATCATCGTGATTGTTCGAGTATGGGGAATTAGGAGAGAGTAAATTGGTGACTGAGTTGGGATGTTCGTGATCAAGGGAAGGGTCATATCTAATAAGGGGTTCAGAAGGTTTGCTTTTCATGTTATGGTCAAGATTGTTCTTTTCATTGGTGTGAGGGTGTGATGAAGATGAGGGAGGTGAAGACAAAGATGATGAGGAAGGAGCATCAATAATAACCAAAGACATGCTTTTGAGTAAAGGAGAGATAGTTTGGGCACTCTGTGGAAGGGGTTGTGCCAGCGTATTTTGGGTTGTATTCGCAAACTGACCAGACGCCATTGTCACAGCTTGGTCTGCGAACAAAGTATGTGGAGATTCCTTATCATGGTTTCCTTCTTGTATCTTTTTGTCCTCTTCTGCATTTTCCATCTCCTTTGCTTCCTTACCCGCTGGGAAATCTTCTAACCATGCAAAAGTTCCTGGGGTTTCCGCAGTCTCGAAGCGCGTAGCCTCAAAGTTCAAGGTAGAAAGTGCATCTTCCGGGGCGAATGTTCCAGTTTTAATGGTCGAGGTAAACAATTGTTTTCTGTTGTTGTAGGTTTCATCGGCAGGGGATGACATGTGATGTATCTGTTGCGTTGTTTCTGTAGGTGAAAATAAAAATATTTTTTGAACATATTATTATTATTATTATTATTATTATTATTATTATTATTATTAGGGAGACAACGGTAACTCAGTGCTAATGCACGCAAATCGAGAGGTAACAGACGCGGGTTAGAGCCCACTGTGGGGCGTTAGGAAGGATATTCAGGCTTAATTCCCTTACTGCAGCCTTCCTGTGTTCACCCAGTTTATGGGTGCTAAGTGTGACACATATAACCATGCATTATTATTATTATTATTATTATTATTATTATTATTATTATTATTATTATTATTATTATTATTATTATTATTATTATTATTATAATTACTATTTATTATTATTATTATTATTATCATTATTAGGGAGACAACGGTAACTCAGTGCTAATGCACGCAAATCGAGAGGTGACAGACGCGGGTTAGAGCCCACTGTGGGGCCTTAGGAAGGATATTCAGGTTTCGTTCCCTTACTGCAGCCTTTCTGTGTTCACCCACTTTATGGGTGCTAAGTGTGACACATATAACCATGCTTTAGTATTATTATTATTATTATTATTATTATTATTATTATTATTATTATAATTATTATTTTAACATTCAGTTAAACATATTTAATTTAATTATAATATTCGTTATGTGGAGAGTTTCCCTTCAGTAACTTAAATCAGGCTGCAGAGGGATTTATACCTTATTATTATTAATATTATTATTATTATTATTGTTATTATTATTATTATTATTATTATTATTATTATTATTATTATTATTGTTGTTGTTGTTGTTGTTGTTTTGTAGTTGTTAATATAATAATAATAATAATAATAATAATAATAATAATAATAATAATAATAATAATAATAAAAATAATAATGATAATAATAATAATAATTATAATAATAATTATAATAATAATAATATTAGTAGTAGAATAAATTTTTATTATTATTATTATTATTATTATTATTATTATTATTATTATTATTATTATTATTATTATTATTATTATTCTCCCAATATCCCTCCTTTCTCCTCGTCACCTCCGACTTTTTATTAACAAAGTTTATATTGAGAAAATTTTCCCGGAAAGAATTTCTATTCCAAAAAAATTGCTTCTTTTTGGAGGTTTTGTTTCAAACTTTTTGACACATAATGCGAAGATTAAGACTCTCCTTCCTGCTTAATCTTTTCTATTCTTACTCTTTTAATCCTTTCTTATTTCTTCTAATTCCATTTCCTTCCCCCTTCTCTTTGCCTCTTTGAAAGGATTCTTTCCTTCCGTCTGTAATTATCCCATTTTTACTTATGTTTATTAATACTGTTGTTCTTTATCCCCTGTTTGATCTCTCTCTCTCTCTCTCTCTCTCTCTCTCTCTCTCTCTCTCTCTCTCTCTCTCTCTCTCTCTCTCTCTCTCTCTCTCTCTCTCTCCAGGTGTCGACAAGAGTGACGACATCCTTCTACTACATATTCTAGTTTTTTTGTGGGGTATAAATAATTCAGTATTTGACGTTATGCTAGCCATACACCGCTTTTGTTCCCGTTCTGCTCCTCTTGTGTGTGGGTGTCAGTGTGGAAGTCGACTGTATGGGTGGAGCGAGGGACTTGGAATCCCTTCATTCTTTGTATATTCCTGCCACAATTAGTCAACGTTTTGCGTTTACTCGTCCACCTTTCTTATGGGACGAATTATGTCTCATGTAAATACAGTAAATTAAGATTACTTGTGTTATTGTTCTGGGAGCCATAATTTTCTGGGAGATTTTCAGCTAGTTATCTAGCCCTGATTCGGATAGACTGCTTTTGCAAGTCCGGATTCTAAATGAGTGCTGCATATTCAAGTTTTTGCCTCACATAAGCCACATAAATATATCTGGACATTTCCTTGTCCATGTGACTGAAGGCCACTCTTGCGTGTGCTAGGCATCCATATGCTGGCTTTACTATACAATTTATATTCATTTCTGGTGGCAAATCTGCCAGTACGTTTACCTCTGCATCTCATAGGTTTTATTTCTAATAAAGTTCCACGTATGCTATTGAGTATCCAAACTTGGCCTTCTTCCGCTCTTGCACACTTATTACCTTACAGTTTGATGTATTGAATTTCATTAGCCACTTTTCTGACCACTCATGCAGACTATTTAGGTCTCCCTGAAGTTCACTACCATTCTTCTCGTCTCTTATTGTCTTGGCAATCTTTCCATCATCGGCAAACATATTTAAAAATGGTCATGCATACTCCAGTAGATCATTTTCATACCCTACAGAAGTGGTCCTAATGCTGATCCCTGTGGAACCCCGCAGCTAACCTTTTTCCAGTCAGACACTGAGTGCCTTACTCTAACCCACTGTTACCTTCCTTCTAAGTAAGTATTTTATCCTCTCAAAGAGACTTCCTCATATTCTTGCCATGTCTTGCAGCTCCTTAATGGGACTTCTGTGTTGAATTGGATTAAATGCCTTGAAAATCTAATAGTATGCATTCTGCCCAGCGCAATATACTTGACCCGCAAAATGAAGTGGATTCCTTTGGGGCAAGATTCCTAGATTATGTAGAAAGAAATTTCTTGCATCAGCAGGCACAGGAACCAACAAGGGGCAGGGATGGAATTGATCTATCAATGCTCGATCTAGTATACATAGGTAATGATTGGATATCTGTGAAATTGCGTATGAGCCACCAGTTGGAAACGAGTGACCAGTGTCTGTTGTTGATGGCGTGTATCATTGAAGATGTTCTGCCTGAAGGTAGGGGAACCGATAACGAAATGAGGATGAACCATCCAAAATGTACAACATAATTAACAATCATTTTGCAGGTACTGACTTGGGGACCATATTTAATAACAAATCTATAAACAGATATGTACGAAATCTTTTGTGAGGAACATGAAATGATAGTTAGCTGTTGCATACCCTATACCATAATAGGAATTACTGATGCCAAAGGGAAATGGCACATTAATGAGTGTAAGAGAGCAAAGGAGTGAAGAAAAGTTCTGGAATAGGTATTGGATGAAAAAAATTACAAGTGCCTGGTAGAATTACAAATGAGCAAGAAATGTTTACCTGATTAAAAAAAATAGAGGCAAAGGAGGCTTATGAGAGGGATAATACGAGGAAGGTCAAAGAAAATCCCAAACATTTCCACAACTTTATCAAATGGAAATTGAAGGTCAGAATAAGTTTTTAAGTTTAATAGGGCAAATGGAAGCATTACTGAGATAGATGAAGAGATCTGCGAAGAAAGGAACAAGGAGTTTCAGTCAGTATTTACAGTAGAAAATACTCCACTTCCTCAGACTGCAGATCATGGCTGGTATTAGGGAATATCGTCTTTTCAGCTAAAAAGGTTATTCAAAGGCATGGGGCCTGATTGCATATCCCTTTGTACCAGCAGCGTTAACTCTGTATTTGAGAAGTTGTCTAAATATTGGGGAGGGGATATCAAGATGCTGGAAAGAAACGAATGTGGTACCTTTCTTCAAAAAGGGAAGAAAAAGCACAGTTTTTAACTTTAAATGTTTCCTTGATCAACATAGTCTGCAAAATTGTAGAGAAATTGCTCATAAAACACATTTCTCTTCACTTAGAGTCTTTCAGATTTTGTCAGGGAGACATGTTTTCAGAGAAGGCAGGTCTTTAGTAACAAATATACTAGAATTTTATGATGAAGTAAGCCAAATATTAAAAGAAAGGGTAGATTGCATATATTTATATTTTCAGAAGGCATTTGATTCAGTCCCTTATAGGAGATTTATTAAAACGTTGCAAGTCATGCTAAGAATAGGTGGAAATGTCTTGGAGGGGATAAAAACTTTCTTAGAAGGAGAGAGGTTGGCAATGGGGTGCCACAGGGATGAATTTTAGGGTCACTTTTGTTCCTTATATATTTTTAGATAATCTGCCGGAAGCTGTAAATACATTTTTAAATATGGTTGTAGATGATGCAAAAATTGTGAAGAAATAAAAGACGAGACTACAGGTAGATAACTTCAGGAAGACCTAAATAGTCTGCTTGAGCGGTTAGAAAAGTGGCTAAGGAAATTTAATACTTCAAAATGTAATAAGAATGGGCAAAAGTGCAAGAAGGCAAATTTGGATATTCAGAAGCATGTACGGACTTCAAGAGACTGAGAACGTGTGAGATCTAGGGGGTAAACATATTGGCAGATTTGTCTCCATAAATGTATATAAATGGCATATTAAAGGCAGCATTTCTTTTCATAGCAAAGGTACGGGTGGTCTTCGGGCACATGGACAAGGAAATATTTAGAAATACTTATGTGACTTATTTGAGGTTAATGAAGTAATGTGCAGCACTCTTTTGGAATCCGCACTTAAAAAGCTTATGAATAAACTAGAGAAAGTTCAAAGACGTTCTATGAAGCAGGTGAAAGAGGTATGCAATTTAATGTATTGAGGAAAGTCCTAGGAAGTTAGACTTATCATCACATGAAGATAAAAGGAAGAGAGAACTGTAGTGACGGTGTTTTAGTTCTTTCATTGTTTAGACAGAGTGGCCAGGGAGCGATATCTTGATATAGGTGACTGTAGATTTAGAGGTCTTAGTTTGAAGCTTCTGAAGAAAACTTCTATGCAAGATGTAAGGAAATACTTTCTAAGTTTAAGAATAGTTGATGATTGGAATTCGCTAAGCAAGGAAGTAGTTAATGCTAACTCAATTCATTGTTTTAAGGACAAATATGATAAGCATCGTTGAGTATAAAAATAGAACCGACAAAGAAGACGGGAAGTTACGAGCATAGGGATCTTTTTCGTTAGCACAGTTAGGTAATCACACACACACACACACACACACACATGTAGGTGTAATTCATGCTAGAGAGAAATGGTTCGATAATGAGTGTAAAAGAGCTAAGGAGTGGAGAGACAAATGCTGGAAAAGGTATAGGAGAAAAAACATAAATGCTTGGCAAACCTACAAAAGAGCAAGAAATGACTACCTAAGTAAAAGAAGAGAGGCAGAGAGAGACTATGAGAGGGACATCACCAGGAAGGCTAAAGAAAATCCCAAGCTTTTCCACAGCTTTATCAGAGGAAAACTGAAGGTAAAAGAACAGGTTTTAAGGCTAAAGAGAGCGGATGGAGGCATCACTGAGACGGATGAATAGATCTACAAAGATTTGAACAAGGAGTTTCAGTCAGTATTTACAGTAGAAAATACCCCACCCCCTCAGATTGCAGAGATAGAAGCTCAAGGACCGGTATTAGAGAACATCAACTTACAGCCACAGAGGTATGCAAAGCGCTGATGGAGTTAGATGTTCATAAAGCTACAGGTCCTGATGACATATCCCCTCAAGTACTTAAAAGATGCGACTCAATATCAGTGGTACAAAGCATCATATTTAAAAAGTCACTGGAGTCAGGGGATATTCCAAGATGCTGGAAACAAGCAAACGTGATACCTATCTTCAAAAAGGGAAGGAGGGATATGGCTGTGAACTATAGACCAGTTTCCTTGACCAGCATAGTTTGCAAAGTTATTGAGAAACTACTAAGGAAATATATCTCTCTTCACTTGGAATCCTTCAACTTTATGTCAGTGAGGCAACATGGCTTCAGAGAAGGTAGATCAACAGTCTTCTTCTTCTTCCTCTATTTGCGTTCCCATTTTCATATGGGGTCGCATCTCTTCACTAGTCGTCTCCACTGGTTCCGGTCCATCACTTGCTCCTCCCCCAGCTGTCTCTCTCTGAGATCCTCCTTCAGTCGGTCCTTCCACCGTAGTTTAGGTCTTCCTCGTCTACGTCTGCCCTGCACGTCCATCTCCATCACTCTCACACCCACGTAGTCTTCTTCTCTCCTCTTCACATGACCGAACCTCTGTAATCTCCTCTCCTGCGCTTTCGCCGACGCCTCCACCACCTTCACTGTACCTCTGATCCGGTCATTTCGTATCCTGTCCTCCCTCGTCACCCCACACATCCACCTCAGCATTCTCATTTCTGCGACATCTATCTTCCTTTCTTGAACCTTTTTCACCGGCCACGTCTCCCCTCCTTACAGCAACGCTGGTCTCACAACTGACTTGTACACTTTTCCTTTCACTCTAGCACTGATTTTCTTGTCACATAGCACCTCTGATGTTCTCTTCCAGCTGTTCCACACTACCTGGATCCTATGATCAATCTCTCTCTCTAGGTCTCCATCCTTCGTTACGTAGGAGCCGAGGTATTTGAAGGCGTCCGCCTTTGGGAGCTTGTGGTCTTGCATGAACAGGTCGCCTCCTTGTGTCACATTGCATTCCAGGTACTCCGTTTTCTGTCTGGTCACCTTCAGTCCGTAATCCTCCAGCAAACCCCTCCACAGCTCCAACCTCTCTTGCAATTCTTCACGGCTCTCGGAGACCAAAACAATATCGTATGCAAAGAGCATGCTCCATGGTGCCTCCTTTGTCACCTCCTCCACCATCACATCCATGAGAAGGTTAAATAGATAGGGGTTAAGCACTGATCCCTGATGGAGTCCAACTTTCACCTGAAAAGGCTCTGTAGTGCCAACTGTACTTCTTACTCTTGTTGTGGCTTTCCTGTACATGTCCTGAACTATCCTAGACTT
>JAXCGZ010009622.1:0-7500 GCA_037179515.1 Halocaridina rubra
GAGATATTTCCATGGGCCACATCACATGTAAACAGTCTTTATAAACTCATTTATATCTCTTGCATGCAGGGAATGATTATATGTAATAACTATGTTAAGATCATATCAATAAATTTGCAAAGAAATAATAATTATACAGAACTCACCTTCTGCTTTTATTACAACAACTTGGTCAATAATGACGGCCATTTCCATGTCATCCACGATAGACACATTGCTCACCGCTTCACTGGCCAATATGGGCCATTCACCATCAAAAACAGTGTACACCAACTCTGTCAAGTCTGTGGCATTATTATAGGTGACGTTGTGAAGTCTAACACTCACGTCCTTCGATGTTGTACGTTTTGTGCGCTTGTAATATGCAGGGTTGTACTTTGGTTTTGGGGCTGTGAAGTTTAGAGCAGATTGAGAAGAATCTTTTGATCCCAAAGATAAAGCTTTGTATACAAGAGGAATGAGTAAAGGTACACTCATAGAATACTGTTTGGGGTATTCCTTATCTTTCAAATTCTTTAGTATTGACTTCTCTGATATGGTATTTTCATACTTCATTTGGTATTGAGATGTTACTAAAGAGGTCTGTAGTTGATTCTCTCGATAAGTTACATCTGCACCCTCCTGTATACCAGTAATTGGCACCAACTTTCTTTTCCTTTCAAGTTCAGAAGATTTTTCGTAATTCTGAGTGTTCTGCAGCTGTGAAAATACTTCTTCAGGGACATGCAGTGGTAGAATATTTCTCTTAGATCTATTAACAGATATTGTGTAGTTTTCATATTGGTCTGTACTTGATTCAGTGCTTGTTGTAGGAGTAGTGTAATCTTGAGCATTAAGACGATTTTCTGCCTCTAGGTGTTCCCAAGGTGGCAATGTACCCTTGTATTTTAGCACGGTATTTTGACGTTCATAAGCTAATCTATATATGTCAGATAGCTTTGCCTCTAGGCTTGACCATGACACTAAGGGATTGTCATCATTAGGGGGTCCCTCAAGAACTGTTCTAACCCAGTATCGTTGGTCTAGAGGCACAGTAGCATTATTACTAGGGCTAGGAGGACTTGGTTGAGATCCAGTCGTTAACACCACTGTCATTTCTGGTGTGACGGTTGAAATGGTTTTAGATACCGAGAATATATATTGAGTCGTCGTTCCCTCTGTAGTTAATTTAACAACAGGACTGTTAGTTTTTGATGTGATTTCCGAAGCAGTTGTTTGTATTTTTTCCGTCAGGGGAAGTGATGTACTAGTAGTGAAAACAGTCGTGTGAGATGTAGGTTTAGCTGCCCCAGAAGGAATATCAGTTGACAAACTTTTATTATTCATAGCTGTCAGAATCACTGATGTTTTTTCAGTCTTGTTCATTTCTTCGCTTGCTCCATAAGGCACTTTAGTGAGGTAACTCTCATTTCCAGATGGAATGATAGAGGGTATATTCAGAGTGCTCAATGGAGGCAGAGCCGTTGTGATAACGGGTGGCGTGACATTAACCATATCTGACGGTGATTCATGCGAAGGCGAGAGCGTTGGTAAACTTGAAAAACCTCCTAATGTAGTACTAGTAATTGAACTGTTTATTTGATACACTGGAGTGGATGGTATATAACCTTCAGTAATCTTTGGATAATCGGGATTTGGCATACTTGGTAATGCACTAGGTGTTACAGCATCACCAGATGGCGTTGGGCGATGTGGTGATCCAGGCAAGGACACAACTGATATCGTTGCTTCAACTCCTGAAGATGAAAGATTTCTTGATGCAGCTGTTGAGGTTAGATGTATTGTGCTATTGAGATCGTGTATTGGGAAATCTATACCAGGGATATAAATCAATGTTGTATTAAAAAGATCACTGGGTCTAGTAGTATATTCTTTAGTTGTATTAAACAAATCTACATCTGTGGGTCTAGGATCATATTTGCTAATCATCTTCTCTTCACTGGTTTCATCACTGTCATTGGTAAAACTAGTATTAATTCCACCTTGAAAAGTAGGATAATCTATGCTTGGGACAGCTGTTTCATTGGATCCAAGCACCTCAGAGTAATAATCATACGATTCGCTGTTATTTGTCCCATAACTTTCATTTATAGTCATGAAAGGTATCACCTCAGTCACAGTTGGTGACAGAGTTGAAATCTCTCCTGAATTATTAAATGGATCCGTAAGGACATCTATTATACTGTCATTTTTCTGTTGTAGTAAATCAGTAGAAGTTTCAAGAATAATTTCGGTATATGTAGAGGAGATAGTTTCGTTGTAATCAACTGTAGAGGTTGTAGCAGTCTCGGAATAAATATGTGACACATCAGTAATTATATTTGTTGTAAATGATGTTGTCGTATCAATATATGATTCAGTTGTGTTGTAAAGAGGAAGATCTGCATCATCATCACTCTCAGTTGATGCTATGACTGTTGTGATATCCGTCTGCAACGTAGGGTCAGTTGTACTTGAGTTTGGCACAAAAACTGGGTATAAAGGTAAGTCGCTACTCGCAGACCAGTCAGTGGTATTCCAATAATCTCCAAGGGAAGTATGATAAACATTATGTGATGTTTTCGTTGGACCACCAACACCGAAAGTGATATCAATATCTGGGAACAGTGATTCATTCCCAAAATAGTTATTTTCCGGTGTGGTCAAGTCTATGAGTTCTAGTTCTAGAACTGTTGTATCATTTCTGTCAAACAGAGCATTGATATTATCTGTAATATCTGTAGAATTCTCGGACATCCAAGTTTCATCAAAAGGAGGGGTAGTAGTCCTGTTGGTTGTTTCTTCAAATTCCAGAGGTGAAGTTGTGGCAAATGGTGGTAAATCAGTCCTTGGTGTTTTATATATTGAAGTAGTGACATCAGATACTGAGTCTGTTTCATTGAAACTATCAAAATATGTTTCATTTGCTTTCTCAAATGGTTTATTATCCCATGGAGCACTGCTCGCCCTATCTATGATTGATGTATGGTAGTCCTCTTGTATGGATATTGTTGTCATGATTGATGGATAAGATCTTGCAGTATTCTCCATACCATCTTCATTGGCTAAGCTGGTGTCAGAAGTTGTTTTCTCTGTTGCAACACTGTCTGTGGACATAACACTTTCATAGCCAAGATTGTAAAGGGGAGTAGTTTTAATGCCCATTGTAGTATCAATAATTGGTTTTAGATTAGTAACACCATGTGACTGATCATTGCTACTTATGGGAGATTCGCCACTTCCTTCTTCTGGGGATTTACCACTTCCTTCTTCTGGGGATTTACCACTTCCTCTTTCTGGAGATTTACCACTTCCTTCTTCTGTAGATTTGCCACTTCCTTCTTCTGTAGTGGTAACTGTAACTAGGTTATCATTTGATGATTGTCCTGTGTTTAGAGGTAAGTCATCTAGTAGTGGATTGGATGTTGAATAAAGGGTATGTATCACTGTAGGTTTAATTTCAGGGTATAAAGAAGCTGAGGTGAGAGATATTGTAGGAGTAGATGACATAACTGATACTGTAGCTGATGGTCCAGGGTACTCCAGGGAAGAATGAATCAGATCTGTAAGATCGTAAGTATATTCGCCATCCCCTGAAGTCGTGGTATAGGTTTCTGATTTGGTAGTATGAATTAGTGGAGGATGTGATGTGATTGTCTTGGTGACTGTGATGTAGTTTGTCTTTGATTCTCTTTCGGTATTTTGGCTTTTGCCACTGGAAGAACCTGGAATTCGGTTTCCAGTATTTTGTGGTGATGCATAATCACTTTGAGGTCTTTCTTGACTGTGAATGCTGTTGTTTCTTCCACTGCGTACTGTGCTACTAGACTCTATTGCTACTCCTGTACTATTGTGTAGGTTTTTACCACCACCTTTATCTGGAATGTAATTTGAACTTGCTGCTTCCAAATTGGTCCCACTTGGGTATTTAGTAGGGGGTGATACGATAGCCGATACAGTGGATGGGTTGATGAATACCGTTGGTTTGATAGTGGAAGGGGTAAATGGAGATGGAATAACAGTTGTGAACACTGTTGTTGTGAGATACACAGTGGTTGTAACAATCTCCTTCCTCATCCAGGAGGTGTCCCGTGGATAGTGCTGCCATTCTTCAATGGATCCGTCACCTAATTGTCAAAAAGAAAAAGATGTTCTGAAGTCCTTGCTGCATATTACACAGAAAAAAGGTGCTTACAAAGCCATATAATTAGACATTATGGACCTAGTGTGTTTTCTCTTTAATGCAATGAACATGAACAGAGAGGATAGTGTGTACTCTCTATGGTATTCAGTATCAACAGTAATTTTAAGAATTCATCTTCAAATGATTGTGATCAAATGTTGAGACTTTTCTGGTGATTGAAAGATGGATTACATAAGCAAATGTGATTCAAGATGCCATCAAAGAAGATTATACATAATAATAATAAAAACAAAAAAGATGCCTAAGAAATCAATTTACGTATATTATGCCTCGTTCATCATCTCAGCTGATTTACTTTAAATTATTATAATGTATTTGAATAATAATATCCATTATCAATAAAAACTGTACCAGAGGCCATCCACATTAGAAAATCTTCCAAACTGTACTCCCTCTTCTGTCTTCTCAGATGGTCATCTTCCGCTACCTCAGTTGTCATCAGAGTCTTCTCCTGAAGTCGCTGCCGTCTGCTTCCCTCCAGTGGGTAGTTCTTGTATTGCAGGAGATGACTGGAAGATGGGGATGCACTAGCCATTAAAACGGGTGTTGGCTCTATTCCTATATCGTCATCAGGATCTGGAAGGTAAGAAATGATCTGTAGATTTAGTGTTGATAACAGGGTGCTGTGGCACTGCTCTGTGTCCACCCTCTTTTTAATGGGGACTAATTGCGGCACTCTTACTATTAATGGCACTGTTGAAATGGATGCTGTTTTGTGTTCTGACATGACAATATGTCATGTCATGCCGTTTGTTGTCACTAATCCCCATTAAGGGAGTGGACACAGACAGGATGGGGCTGAGAAATTTAGGATAAATGCCCTTCCTACTACCCAACAGTGGGCTCGAACACAAGTTTGCCATATTCCTGAGTGGAGAACTCTTACCACCGCGCTACAGCGATCCTCTGCTCTGAGAGTAAGTCATGCATTTGATCTGGGCTTTATTGTAATAGCTCTTTATAAATCTTACTTAGTGAAACAAAGTATGGGCGATAACTAGTCAACTTTTGACCACAAAATATTTTTCTTTCAAGTAGAATAATCTGTCATTACTGTTAAGCTATTTCAGGGGTAGTACTCTTGAGCCCCTTTAATATTTAGGGAAACTTTTATGTTTGGATTCCAGATCTACCTTAAAAATATATCAGAGATATTCTCTTTGCAATAACTATTAAGATAATCTTAAGATAACCTCATAAATCTAACCTAACCAAACCCGACTTATAGATTTAATAAAAAAAAAATAATAATAAAATGAGCAGATCTCTCAAGCTGTTGTACACCTCCCCCCCCCCGCGTCTATCGTTCGATAATGTAATCCCTTACCATTAATAACAAGGAGGGGGTTCATGAATGGGAGGAGCCTGCGAATGGGGGGGGGCGACGCCAAAAAAGACAGAGGGGGGTAAGAAATGAAAGAGGGAGGGGTTACTGTATCGTCACATTTATAATCGTTAGTGATGGATTCAGGAATTTTTATTTATGCTACCTAAATTTTAGTACCAAATTCCCCATAGTCTCTCCCCAAAATTCACCAGATTTTCCCCAAATATTGTACACTAATAATTTGAGATAATGTTTCATGGTTATGATGAACGAATATAGTAAATAAGAGAGAGAGAGAGAGAGAGAGAGAGAGAGAGAGAGAGAGAGAGAGAGAGAGAGAGAGAGAGAGAGAGAGAGAGAGAGAGAGAGAGAGAGAGAAAATCGCTTGATTCCCTCCTACTGTCTCCATGATGGGGGGGGGGTGAAGCAGAGATAAATAGGTAGAGGGGATAGCTTAGCGAATTATAGAGATAGCGGATTGTACGGGAGGGAGAGGGGACTTAGATTGCAGAGAGGGGGAGATGGAAATCTTAAACCACCCACATATCAGTGAAACACGCACAAAATACAGTTTAACCTATGCACGATAATTTCTTGCAGAGGTACGATACAGGTAGTAATCCAACTATAGTATAACCTCACTGCACGATAATTTCTTGCTAAGGTACGAGACAGGTAGTAATACAAGTTCAGTGTAAAATCTCTGCACGATAATTTCTTGCTGATGTACGATATAGGTAGCCATAAATATATATGTTTATATTCTTATATTTATGTTATTCGTTTGTTTATATTATATCTCTGAGTCTTTGTTTATTTACTCTCGTCTTTCTTTATACAAGGGCCCTAAGCCCCTTTTTGTTTTACTCAGTACTAACACATCCATCTTATTCTGGTTGGATTTTGCCTACCAGAAACTCCCTCTATGCCTTTATCCACGAGAGGAAAATACCACGGAGGTGATTGCCCGTCCCCTCGCTCAGCTCCATTTAGCCCAACTTTCACGACACACAGGGAATTATGAGACCGGTATTTTAGTCTCATGACTAAAAAGAGGAAAATGCTGAGTAAGATATGAAATGAACTCAGGGAGGCAGAGGAGTTTATTTACTTATACATTCTCTCTCTCTCTCTCTCTCTCTCTCTCTCTCTCTCTCTCTCTCTCTCTCTCTCTCTCTCTCTCTCTCTCTCAGCAATGGTGGCCATTAATTATATTGAATTATACATATATTTTCTGTATGTTGCTGTATAATTCTGTTTGTGCATTCTGCGTTTCTCTGAGCTTTACTTTTGCATATAATGTACTCTGTGCTGCCATATTGTGAGTTGTGTGTTAGTATGCAGCAATGTTTTATCAATATGTACACCTCCCTGTAAACCATGTTCAATTCTTGGTTTTGTATCCATTTGAAGCATTATTTGTATGAACTCATGTAATGTCTGACGCCTTGGCGCAATAAATTAATATAAATAAAAAAATAATCTCTCAGCAATTGATTGCATTCTCTTCGTGAGCAAAAGTGTGTCAGACAGCGAATATGAATAAAATATTTACGAATTGAGTCGTTTCGGTATGCCGTCACCTGTACTTTTAAGTGGGAATGGGCTCCAAGTTATGATTAATGTGGCTTTTAACGTATGCATAGCGTTGGAGTGGTGGGAATTTTATTTCTGCTCTCTCTCTCTCTCTCTCTCTCTCTCTCTCTCTCTCTCTCTCTCTCTCTCTATAATATATATATATATATATATATATATATATATATATATATATATATATATATATATATATATATATATATATATATGATCTCTGAAAACAGATCTATTTTATATGGTTATATGTCTATGATGACTCCAGTTCTCTTCATAAATTATCCCTTCTTTATAGTGAGTTTGTGCTTTTTTATGCTCAAGCGTCTGGCAACCCTAATCCGGGTAGTTTATTGAGCCAGGGATGTCAAAGTTTGAGAATAAAAAAGGACATATTCAC
>JAXCGZ010009622.1:15000-77500 GCA_037179515.1 Halocaridina rubra
TTGCATCATCTGCAAACATATTCATGAATGAATTTACAGACTCTGGTAGGTCATTTACATATACAAGGAACAAAAGTGGCCCTAAAACTGAACCCTGTGGAACTCCACTACTAACTCTTCTCCATTCAGACACTGAGTGTCTTACTCTAACCCTCTGTTCCCTTCCTTCTAAGTAAGTTTTTATCCATTCCAAGACATTTTCACCTATTCTAGCCATTGATTGCAGCTTCCTAATAAGTCTCCCATGTGGAACAGTGTCAAACGCTTTCTGGAAGTCTAGGAATATGCAATCTGCCCAGCCCTCTCTTTCCTGTAAGATTTGGCTTACCTCATCATAAAATTCTAATAAGTTTGTTACTGTTGATCTTCCTTCTCTGAAGCCATGTTGCCTCACTGACAAAAAGTTGAAGGATTCCAAGTGAAGAGAGATATGTTTCCTTAGTGTGTGTGTGTGTGTGTGTGTGTGTGTGTGTGTGTGTGTGTGTGTGTGTGTGTGTGTGTGTGTGTGTGTGTGTGTGGATTTTTTTTCCAATGCTTACGGGAAAGGGCCTTATGTGTTTTTTTATTTTTCGTCTCCTTTTTCTTTTACTCACCTACACTTATATCTTTCCATAAACTACGAATCTATTCAGCGTTTATCAATTTCATCGCATAACTATTTCCTGTTATCAAGTCTTCATACACTAAAAAGTATTTCCTCAAATTTTGCAAAACTATTTCCTTTCGAAGCTTTAGACCGCGAACTTTAGCTCTAGAACCACCCAGATAATTTATCATTATCAACTCTGTCAGTACCGTGGAGGAATTAAAAAAAAAACGGTTATCATATCTCCCCTTTTTCTGGCTTCAAGTGATGGTAACTTTAACTCCTGCAGCCTCCCTCATAACTGAGTTTTCACATTTTTGTTACTATCTTTGTAGAATGTCTTTGAACTTTCTCCAGCTTGGTATAAAATATATTTTTCAGGTGAGGATTCCAGACAGGTGTTCCATATTCAAGCTTAGGCCCTCCATAAGTCATATATTTCAAAATATTCCCTTCTCCATATACATTAAGGTCATCTTGATTTTTACTGGAAAAACAATTGTTACCTTTACTATCCCTTCTATACATGTATCTAGCTACAAATACCCTAATACCTTGACCCTTATATGTCTTTCACTCTCAGCTTCTCTAAGTTCATCTCCTGCTACTGAATATCCAAATATGAACCTTTTTGTAATCTTCCCAATTCTCAATACTTTTCATTTTGGAGAATGAAAGCTCATTAGTCACATATCTGATCATTTATGCAGACTATCAAGGTTTTCCTGAAGTGCTACTTTCGCCTCATTTTCTCTTCACGATTTGTATATCATTAAGATGCATTTATAGACTCCAGGTCTTGTGCATAAGTAATAGAAGTGGTCCTAAAACTGATCCCTGTGGAACCCTACTGCTAACCTTCCTCCACTGCATATCTTACACTGACTATCAGCCCCCTTCCTTTTTATTAACTCTAAATCATTTCCTTTTATTTTTTGCCATTACTAGAAGCTTCTTAACGAGTCTTCCATGTGTGACTGTAGGAGAATAAACACAGGCATACACATAAACACGTGAGTGGACATAAACACAAACAGAAAAACAAATAAGACCAAAAACATCCGTTTCTTTCAGATCTTTTTAATTGTCTTTTCCGTCCATTGTTTCTGATCGAATGCGAAGGAAGCAGGAAGTTTGAAATGATTATTTAGAAATTAAGATATTATCAGCCAGTGGTGAAACAGTACCATCATGAGTTCGGTCTTCGACGGGGGCAGAAAAAAAAGTCCTTCATCTCTCATGTCATAAAAAAGAGACGACAATGTAGTTGTTTTCCCATTCAAATGGAGATGGGCACAGATAGGTAGGAACTGGGGAACTAAGCCTGGATGTCCTTCCTAACGCCCCGAGGTTGACTCGAAGGCGGGCTTGTCACTTCTCGAATTCTCGAATGGAACGCTCAGGCCGATGTGCTTGCCGCAGTTCCTCGGCGATGCTACTAACTTATATTTACTTGAGAGAGAGAGAGAGAGAGAGAGAGAGAGAGAGAGAGAGAGAGAGAGAGAGAGAGAGAGAGAGAGAGAGAGAGAGAGAGAGAGAGAGAGAGAGAGAGAGAGAGAGAGAGCTCAATAATTATAAGGAAGTGAGATAATGATTTAATTAATGTTTTTTTGCGTTTTCATTCTGATTTCGACAGTCATTATTTATAATTTCTTCACAATAGTTTATGTAAACATCCTGTATACAAACAATCATTACAGGTACATTAATCTTTTATCATTCATGTATTGTCTAAGCTACAGTCTGTGTGACTGTTATGACGCTATAAAAAAAATGCACATGAATCATTGACACAGTTACCCTCTTAACTATCTAACCTAGGGTTGAACCATCTTACAGAGACTTCTTAATATTCCTTTGGCATCATATATATGCTTAGAAACCTCACCACCAGTGATTTCTCCACTTCCCTCACAGTCTTATGAATGCCCTTTACGCACTCCCACATTCATCCTATAAATTCTATATTTTGTATGAAATTTGTGCCATATTTGCAAGCACAGAAGCCTTTATTCCAGTATTTTCTTGAGTTTCTCCACACTCACTCTCTGCACACCACTCACCCTGAGCTTGATACACACAAGAAGTACTCCCATATTTTCCCTCTAAATACATATGATAAATGTTTAGTTTCACACCCTCAATTGGTTGATAATTGACATTACGATTCCAATGTTTTTTCTTTCGTGTGTGATGGTTTTGATATTGATTGCCCTCTGAGTTTACTACTACTACTACTACTACTACTACTACTACTACTACTCTCTCTCTCTCTCTCTCTCTCTCTCTCTCTCTCTCTCTCTTTTCCTCTACTTGCTCTCCCTTTTTTATTTTTCACTCCCATTTTCCGTATTATTTTTCGCTTCCTCTCCTTTACTCATGTAATCCATCGGAAATTCAGATAGGCTCAAATCATCTGTAAATAATAATATCCTGTTGAATCATCACATCTACTTTCAAACTATCTCCCCCCCCAGAGGAGGGAAAGTTTTGCCTATCCATCTATCTATCTAACTATAATCCTATTAGGTTCCTTTCCGGAGTATGATCCCGAGATCCTGTTTATCCAACGGATCACAGATATCAAATAGAGGTTAACCCCTCGAGTGTAGAACCTGCTTTCTCTAAAGATTCAAATTTTAAAGATTTATATTTATTTTTGTCTTATCAATATTCTTTGAAGCATTATATATGCATATGTGTGTCTATATGTAGTATAACTCATTGTTGAATTTTGTTAAACTTGGATAAAAACGATTTTAGAAATCTAGACGACAGATGTCAACAAAGACTGGCTTGACGTAGGCTATTCGATCCAAGCCTTTGGCTTTGAATTTTTTTTTCCTTTTTGGCATTCAAATGGAAATTTGACGTTCCGGAAAATAATTTCTTTAAGAACTTACAGTAGCGTATCTGGTACAGTATGTAATAATAGAAATTACTGAAATAAATGCTGATAACTTCCTTTGGGCCTATATAATAATTAAGTCTAGCTCAAATCGAATTGCCATGGAAACAAACATGCGGCCATTTGCGAGACTTAAGGACGGTTTACACGGCCAAACGGTTCGTCGAACGCGGTTCGACAGACAAGTGTTTGAAGTGATGTTCGAACGTGTGAACGGGGTATTTAGTTGTCGAACACGTTCGACAAACGTGTTCGACAACCAAATACCCCGTTCACACGTACCAACATCACTTCAAACACTTGTCTGTCGAACCGCGTTCGACGAATTGTTTGACCGTGTAAACCGCCCTTTAGGCCCGATTTCTTAAACAGTGTAAACCTAGGATACCATATTGTTAGTTAGCTAGACACACAAATGGATTTCATAAACGCATCTGACGCGGTTCTGTGTATAGCTAGGATTCCATGTGGGATCCTAGCCATACACAGAACCGCGTCAGATGCGTTTATGAAATCCATTTGGTGTGTCTAGCTAACTAACAATATGGTATCCTAGGTTTACACTGTTTAAGAAATCGGGTCATTGTGGCTATTTTCATCATATATCGTAGCTTCAATGAAGTAAAATCCGTTTAAATGATCCTTCTTCTTGTTTATTTATGTCTCATATAAATAAATGGTTGATAATTGAATGTAGTGTAGCTGTGAAATACAAAGTAAAAGAAATTAGTTGTCCAGTGACCTTCAAGAGAGACGTCTCGAGGTCCCGCCATCTCTGATATATTTCATAATTTAATACTGAAATATGTCTGAACTTTCTGCAGACTGCATCTGATATTCAGCCATTGAATTATGAATTATTCAGACACGATTCACGGTCGCCTTGTGCTCTTGATAGGCCATGAGTTTAGTCTTATTTTAATTTGTAGAGACCACTGCCCAAGCGAAAATATTTTCCTTAAATTTACGATATTAAAGCATACTTGACTTAGTTAAGGAATAACTTATATAAATGAATATATAGATATGTAAATGAATAAGTATTTGTATAGTAAGCCTGCTCAGTGATCTCCGTGGCTAAATGGTAGCGTCCGCGACTCTGTGTTGGCATGGCAAGGGTTCGCGCCCCGTCATGGACTGAGGTTAGTAAGGGCATACACTCAGGGTAACGATTACACATGCCAAAACAAGTCCTTCGCAGGAAGGCATCCGTCCTAGCCCTTAGTAGAAAAGGGAGTTCGAGACGTAAAACCGAATCATCATGATCATCATCATTATAAGCCTGCTCAACTGGGTCCCGGTCCCAAGCAAGGACGAATGAAGAGGATCGGTGTCAGAAAGCGCGAACACCATCCACTATTCTCGAGAGAGTTAGTAAAAAACAGCTACCCCATATGAACATACACAAAACTTGAATATGCAGCTCCCTTTTGGAGAGCTCTCTTATCAGTGAGTTAGAATATGCTTAAGGACATGCTACGAAGCTCGTGACAGAGTTTTGTCATATCACTTATAAAGAAAGGCTGGGGGAGTTAGACTTACCATAACTCGAAACTAGAGGAAAAGAAGAGGATATGGTAATGGTTTTTAAAATTTCTCCATGGTGTTGATAGAGTAGATAGGGAACAATATTTTATGTGGTATTTTGGGGGCTGCTGTAGCTCAGAGGTAGAGTGCGCGATTCGAGTAGTAACTAAAGCGGGTCAGAGCCCACCGCGGGACGTTGAGAAGGGCATTCAAACCTAATTTCCCATCTCCAGTCTGTCTGTATCCACCCCCGTTCGATTGTGACACATAAAATAGAGAGATACTTACCTGGCACAGAGGACACCGTGATCACATAAAATAGAGCATTTTAAATCTGTGAGTTGCTTTAATAATTGAAGAAAAAAAACATCGTAATATATATTTCACTTTACAGTTTTGGAATAGGCCTATTAATATACAAAAACTATAATACCACTTATGAGGTGGGTGGTTAAGTTGAAGCAATATAACTTGATTCTTTTTGGGAGGGAAATACAGAGACGAGGATTCCCAGCTCCCTCCCTCTGCCCCATTTCGTCTACTTTTACGACATGCAGGGACACACGGTGGAGGTATTCTTGTCTCCCCTCAGGGATAATAATAATAATAATAATAATAATAATAATTATAATAATAATAATAATAATAATAGATCAACTGAAGAATCTCCCCCAGTCCCACCCAGGGGAGAGATTCTTCAGTTGATCTGAGTTAGGGGAAATATTCTTCAGTACTGTCTGTCTGCATGCTTTGGTTTGATTAGATTAGGTTAGGTTGGGTTAGGTCTTTATTACGTAATTGAAGTTCATCCATCCATCCATATATTCCAAGGTAGATAAACAGACAGACCTAACCTAACCTAACCAAACCTAACCTCACCTAACACATCCCTTCAGCCCTTCCCATCTGACATGTCACAGCACTCCCCATCTCTAGTTTCTCTCTGAAATTGTTACCCCGGGCACTCTGGGGGGAGATTCTTCAGTTGATCTCAGTGGGGGGATTCTTCAGTTGGGTACTCTGGGGGGAGATTCTTCAGTTGATCCATAGTAATTATTGTAGTGGTGTTAGTATAGTAGTTGTAATAGTGGTAGTAGCAGTAGTAACATCATTTATTTAACTTACCTGGTATGTGTGATCTGATCCCAGGCACAAACTGCACCAAAAAAAAATAGATTATCATTGCTGTCCTCAGCGCTGTTTTCTCTCCCTCTCTTCTCCTCATTCTGGTAATATATTTCATCCCACATCACTTCACATCACACCAAAGGCCACATTTCCGTTCGAACTCGTAATGTGATCACACTTCCGAAGCGCTCAAAGCGAAGTCAGGAATCCTTTTTCACAGGATATTTGGGGCTTAGAGAGGACCTACTTTTTAAATTGTACATGAACATTTTTTCTGGTATGTATTTTTTTTTAATTAAGATTGTAATTAGCTATACAACTATTTCAAACAGTAAAAATCACATCTGATGTATAATATTCAAGAATGTTATGTTTAGAACGAATTGAAAACACGTATTTTTTTGTTGTTGTTGCAAAGGCAAATGCTATTGCTAAGAATCGCATTCCTTCAAAGGCTAGTCGGGTACATTTCAGGGATTGATTATCGTTTAAACTAAACTTATCTCTTATACATTTATGCATTAATTCGCAATTCCACGAAGCTAACTAATAAATCCGTTTTACGAATAATGTTATAACGAAAACTAATGCACACACACATTAATCGTGAAAATAACGATAAAATAACCACGGACGTAAAAACACTATCTTCATGTTTCCCTCGTCACAAGTTGCTCTTTTACTATTTTTCAGTTGTATTCTAGTATTCCTTACTAGTTTTAACTAGCGAGCTATTTCCTCAACTAGTCTTGTTCTTTCACGATATATCTACAGTGCTAAAACGTGATAATATGTACATCCTCTTTCCAATAGGGCCTGCAACGTACAGGTGAAATTCCCCTTGATGCAAACACATGGTACAGGTAGGTGAGCCGAAATTGTCGTACCGCATAAGGGCAAGAAGAAATCAATTATATTGCCATAAATAAATCAAATAAATGACAATTTAATTAATTATTTTCTTTATTTCACTCTATTCTCTCGCTTATTAATTATATATTGGCTTTTGGTCATATGAAAAAAAAAGAGATTGAAGTTGTTAATTTAGGATATTTTACTCTTACACTAGATAATGGCAGCGAAAGATCGATCCACGACCGAAATGTATGAAAATTTATTATTTTCTTTATTTTCTTGTTTTCCGGTCTGTGACGAATAAAAATAAAGTTTCATCTTATTGAATATATTTTTTACAAATATGATAATCTTAATTAATGTGATTATTACAATATTTTACTTATCTAGACAGATCATTAGTCGAATTACATGACTATTTTAATGGACCTATAGTACTTTTTTCAATATTAGAAAACTAAATTTTTGCTTTTATATTTTATTTCACAAGTATAATCATAAAACCGAAATTGCATATCATGTTTTTATACAAAGATGAATACGAAGTTTTATGAAATATATTGAGAATCTTAGAAAACTTTTTCATATTTTAATTGTATAATTGTTAATCCCAAATTATTATTATTATTATTATTATTATTATTATTATTATTATTATTATTATTATTATTATTATTATTATTATTATTATTATTTGCTTTCATTTTAACTTTCTAAATCATACATACATCTGTTTGCATGTGTATGCGAGTGCATTATTATACACATATAATTTTCAATGCATGAAGGCACCTGTATATACCTAATGCAATTCTAAATCATAGACATTAATTCTCTAGATTTATTTTGTGAAGCGGATGTGAGTATAATAGGCGAAATTTTTAGTAAGGATATTAGTCTCAGAGAGAGAGAGAGAGAGAGAGAGAGAGAGGAGAGAGAGAGAGAGAGAGAGAGAGAGAGAGAGAGAGAGAGAGAGAGAGAGAGAGAGAGAGAGAATTTTAATTTGATTATATGAATAGAATTATGTAGAAATAAAAAGACTGATTGAGAGAGAGAGAGAGAGAGAGAGAGAGAGAGAGAGAGAGAGAGAGAGAGAGAGAGAGAGAGAGAGAGAAGCCGCAGGAAGTGTTTGGGGGGCGGGACATCTGTTGCTTAGCAACGGTGTGCGTCTACCTTTAATAGAATTTGTAGCACCTGCCACAGAAAAGGTATTCCATCCATTACTAATACCACTAATAATAATAATAATAATAACAATAATAATAATAATAATAATAATAATAATAATAATAATAATAATAATAATAATAATAATAATTAATATTAATATTATTATATTAGTTATTAATTATTATTATATTATTATTATTATTATTATTATTATTATTATTATTATTATTATTATGTATTATTATTATTGTTATTATTATTGTTGTTGTTGTTGTTGTTGTTGTATTATGGAGGGATACCGTGCCTTATTAATCCTCATAGCGAGCCTTTACTTAATCTAATCAACTTTATCTAATCTTTGTTTTCATAATTATTTATCATATATCGAGTACTAATTAAATATGATAATAATGATAATAATAATAATAATGATAATAATAATAATAATAATAATAATAATAATAATAATAATAATAATAATAATAATAATAATAATAATCTAATCTTTTTATTATCATTATTTATTTTCTGTCGATTATTGATTAAATATAATAATAATAATAATAATAATAATAATAACAATAATAATAATAATAATAATAATCGATAATAATAATAATAATAATTTAATCTTTTTATTATCATTATTTATCTTCTGCTCGATTATTGATTAAATATAATAATAATAATAATAATAATAATAATAATAATAATAATAATAATAATAATAATAATAATAATAATAATAAGAAGAAGAAGAAGAAGAAGAAGAAGAAGAAGGAGGCGGAGGGCGGAGGGGGAGGAGGATGGAGGAAGATGACTGAAGGAAGAAGACGAAGAAAGAAAAGGAAAAGACAGAAGAAAAGAGGAGGAGGAAAAGGAAGAAGAAAGGAGAAGACGATGACGAAGAAGAAGGAGGAGGAAAAAGGTGAGGAGAAAAAGGAGCAGACGATGACGAAGAAGGTTGATTAAAAAGATGAAGAAGAAAGGAGAAGAAAACGAAGATGCACAGCTGCAAAGGCCGCGACTCCTTTCATGTTGAAAATCTCAATTAATAAATTACGTGAAAAGTAAACAAAGAATGGTGGGCGTCTCTGTGAAAGAATATTAGTTTTTAAGTTTTATCAATTTCGGACATAATGGTGTGTGTGTGTGTTTCTTTTTTATATCATACTTATGTTTTATACGCAATATTTCTATTTATATTCTGTTTTTGTTTTGTATTTTAGTTTGTGTTAATGATTTAATAATAAGTTGAAGTGTTCAGCTACTCGAGGTATGACTCATTATCATCCATTTTTTTTCATTAATTTTAATTTTCACAACCCAGCTAAGAAAAAATTCCCAAGGATTTTATATTTTAATAATTGGTTAAGTTGTTTAGGTTAGTTAATTTTCCTTTAAAAAGCGAGATGACGGTGTGAAATAAATGCTTACCAGTTGTAGCTGAATATTTTTATTTAATGGTTCATATTTTCATTTCACTCTTGAGGGTGTGAAAGCAAACAATTACTGCTCATCAACCTCCCTTTGCACAGTTTATTACTACTTCTACTACTACTGCTACTACTTCTTCTTCCTTCTCAAGCTGATCAATCTCCCCCCTCACATTCTACTACTACTGCTAATAGTAATAATAATAATGATAATGATAATAATCCCCTCTTCTTTTGGTAGCTCGTGAACCTTCTCTTGCATCAGAAAACAGAAAAGCATAACTTAGATGCAGCTAATATTTTCAGGCTTTGGATAAAATTTATCTAAAATGCCATCTCTGGTAGTTTGGAGGATGTGAGTTCAAGTCTTACACTATTAGGTGTGTCTTCACAAGTTCAACCTTTCAATAAGGATAAAGATACATATTTAGCAGTTCTCATGAAAGAAAAACTTATATATGTGGTGACATTGTGCTGGGGCTTCAAAATGTCCTTTCTACAATTTAAATGACAAATAGAATTTATATTTGGGTCCAGTCCAGGCATAATTACTATTCTTCATCACTACATGTTCGGTCTGGCCTTCACAAACCTCATTTCAGTGTCAGATAAGAAGAGCTTTCATCACCATGGCACCATCCTATTTAAAGTCATATATTTTATCAGTTTTGACATACATCTCTTATCCTGTCACTTTTAATGTTGTCTCCTTCAGTGGCCATCTCATATCTTATCAGTCATCTTAATTACACGTTTCTGTCACTGAAGACGTTGTCTCTCTTATGTCACGCTAAGTTTTCAGTCAGGTCGAGTTTGATGAGCTTCATTTGTCTCGTTCATCTACAGTACTTTGCAATGGATCATAAGAATCATGGATTTCATCATCGTGAGCAAGATGACTCACATGATAATAGTCTTTATTCTTGTATGGTAATATGTATTGTAATTTTTACAGCCATCTTTAGTTTCCTGTATTAGTGTCCAAATTCTTTAAAGATCGTGAAAATACTGTGTATTGTCTATGAAGTGGAGTATGTTATTTTGCTATACACTGACTTTAAGCAACGTCTGTTTACAGATACATATGAAAGTACTGTACAATACCTGAACAATTTTGTGTGCCTTTTTCAACCTGTTAGAATAAGTTCTATGAAGTTGATGTGCCTTTCACGAGTTTTTAATGGAAGTTAAATGAAGTCTATGTGCCTTTCACGATCTTTTACTAGAAGTTATATGAAGATTATATGCCTTTCACGACCTTTTACTAAAAGGTATAGAAAGTTTATGTGCCTTTCACGACATTTTAATAGAGGTTATATGAAGTTGATGTGCCTTTCGCGATCTATTACTAGACGTTATATAAAACTAATGTGCCTTTCACAACCATATAATATAATTTAAGAATTTAACTACACCATGGTTTATGTTGGTTGTCTCTTACACCCTCTTCCGTCTAGAGCTATTTAGGAGTATTAAGGAAAGGGTAGTGGCTTCCCTCGTGTAATGGCTACTGTCTAGCAGGTTCAGTGAATGTGCTGTTAAGTATGTGAATTATCGAGCTATGATAAAGATAAAGATGACCATATATCAGGGTAATGATGCCCTTATATCACTGTCCATATAAAAATTAATAGAAATAGACACCTTTGTAGAATTCATTATTTTGTGTAATTAGGCTTCAGCTGTTGCAGTATGCCTTTACTTGGCATCTTGATAACGTATTAATTGTTATGGTATTTCCTAATGCCTTAGGCTTAGCAGAGATGTTTTTACCCAATACGAAGTTCTCTCTTTTGAATGTATGGCTGTTATTTCATATTCCAACCAGTTTTCCTAGACAACAAATGAAGTCTCTCTGGAAAATACCGTCTTCAGAAAGTGCTAAAAACAGTTTAGTAATAATAGATTGACAGTGTGTTAAAAGATGAAGTCAACCACTTATGGAGCAAAATAATAATATTTGACTAACTTTCTCCTTCCAGACTATGCACATGAGTTATTTCTTCTCTTCTGTTTATTTTGACTTCCTATTTAAAGGTGCAAATATTACTACAACATGGGGTAAGTTATTTTAGCTAATTATTTAGCTGTGTGGAAACTTTAATTTGATTTAAAGCTTCTAAGTACTTATATTCTACCCTCTTAAGAAGACCGCAGTAGTGCAGTGGTTAGAGCATTTGATTCAGGAGTTGACAAACTTATCTTCAAGCCCACTGCAGAACATTAGGAAGGACATCCAGTCTTTATCCCCTAGCTCCAACTTGTCTGTATCCATACCCATTCGAATAGCATTACTAGTGACATAAATACCAGCTAAAAACAAACTGTGACATAATGAACTTTAATCAGTAGCATTACCATTTATATATTTATTAATAATTTGTTTTGTAGCTATGATCTCATTGTGCATTGGCCTGCTGTCGCTCTCAATACTGATGGAAGGCTTTAAAGTGGGTCGCTCTCAACTCCTGAAGTTTGCCATGTCGCGCAGAATAGGGAGAACTCAATACGCATTTTCGGAAAGGTCGCCTCTCCTAATGTCCCAGTCTGTTCTTGCCAGTAGAAATGAAAAGCTATTGTTTGGACGCAGGTAGCTTTTTTGGGGCTTTTTGCTTGGGGATTCCAGGAGCAAGGTCACATGTTATCCGCAGCGTACTTGTCGCTGAATTCAGATATCATAAAGAATGAAGATTTGATATTCAAATGGGTTGACAGATATTCTGTTTTACATGCTCATACAGTGGCCGTAATCATTAAGAAGAGTGACCCAGTAAGAGCATACATATTCACCAAAAGCTTATATGCCTTGATCACTCCCCTAAGCTCCTTTTGGTTAAAGGGCTTCCACAGTTCCTCCCTTGCCACCATGTCTGGGTAATCCACTGGGTAAGTGGGCAAGAATACCTCTCTCATTACTTTTGCTGAAGAGTCTATATATATACTTTATCTTGAAACCAACATGAGAGTAGAAATTCATTTAGGCTACATCCACATGGCTGTGTGTTGCACATAAGCTGTTCAATGTAACTGTGCAAGGCATGCAGTCCTAAATATATCATGTGTATTTAATTTTATATTTATTTCTTGACCTTTGATCATAACTTGAAAATTATATATGGAGGCGTATTTAATGATTATGTATTTGATTCATCGCACGTCAGAGTGTTGTAAGATAAGGAAAGCCAGTGTATGTAGATTTATTTTATTTTAACAGTCCTTGCTCCTGGACTATTTGTGTGAGATTTTATATATTATTCCTTAGCTTGTATTCTCCTGTACTAGAGCTAATTATAGTAATTGAACATTGTACTCTATTTAGCAGCTTTTTATTGATCATTTATGAAGAACTATATTGAATGTATTGTTCATTTAAGTGTTCTTAGCATGGAGAAATTGTGTATTTAATATCGGCTCTATTATCAATCAGAATGAAAATAGATCTCTGCTTTGGATTAGATATGCTTTTAAGAATGTTTTTGTATTTGACAATCTAGTTTTCTCTGCTTTTTCTAGTGTTTTTATGTTTGGTTTTATGTGAAAGTTGTGAGGAAAGCTGTACTACTTTTATCATCCCAGCAATGTCAGTTATTTGTGTCTTTGTTTCTTACCGTTGCAGTTTACAGTAGTTGTATAGTATAGATTGATATATCTGGTTATTACGTATTGACATGTCCCTGTTGTGGAAGTATGACTTAAGTTCAAGGCCAGGGTAGGATGATGAAAAGGCAGCAAGTTTTCACTGAGATTATCAGTGTCGTTTTTGCATAAACGCACCGTGACAGTGAGCCTATGGTTGACCAGCCACTTATGGTCTTGCTCTAGCTGGGAGCCTCCCATCCTTCCATAACTCTTCACATTCTATCTTTTAATGTATGTAAGACCTCTCTATGCCACTCTAACATGCAGTCTTCCTCATTATCTGTAGTTTATTGTACCCTAACCTAACCTAACTAAACTAATCAAACCAAATCATCATTGCATGATTATTCTTAAGTAACAAAGTAAAGTATATTTGATTAATTATTATTGTCCATAGCAATTGGGCTAAAGTGTATATGTCCTGGAAAACTGCACACTAAAATACCACTGACCTCTTTTAGCAGGAATAATTTGGATCACATGGTTGTCGTCAGCATGGCTATACGTGATACCAAACCAACAAAAGTAACAGATTCCCTTGCAAGTGTGATCCAAGTATGAACCCCGCTTAAGGACAGATCATTATGGGATTTATGTTCGAGGAAATAATTATTACTTTCATATTCTGTGCATGTTGTATATATTATCTCCTTGCCATGTATAGAAGTTAATAGAAAACCTCTATTTCCTTGAATTTGTGTTTTGCTGGAAAATAGTTGATAAAGATAGCAGGGGTAGGAAGCTCCGAAAACTATTACATTACTCCTCTTACCCTGGTTGTTGGTATATCAAAACATATGATGCTAGGACAACTTGTAAAATTTATAGCGTGAATAAGTTATGAAGTACAATAATACTGTATTTACCTAATTTAGGTCGTTTCTCTAAGCTTGTATGTAAATTTATATATTTCATATCCTTAGTCACTCTGAACAATATCTCATTTCCCAAGAGTACCTGATCAATATGCAGTAAGTACATGAGGCAGGAGGCAGTCTCAGGTGTCAATGGAGGGCTGAAAATGCTACATTTGTAAAATTTTTGAGTTATCCTGAAAAAAATATAATTTCAGTGGATATTTTTACACTTTACATATATACAGTATAGTAATAAAGTTAATACGCTTTCTGTTTTTGCAGGGTAAAATACCACCTTCTGCAAACATTTCTTCATGTTATTCAGCTCACCATTGGGTACGTCTTGATGTTGGCAGTGATGACGTACAATGCGTACTTCACAATCGCTGTTGTTTGTGGTTCTGGCATAGGTTATTACTGTTTTGCTCAATTTGATCTTCCTGGTAAGCTGTTAGGCATGTCAAGTCCGTCTCAGGCCAAGAAGGAATCTCCTGCAGTCGAAGGTAACACTAATAGTTCGTTTGGGTACGGCACCACTGGCAACGTGTCTTCGAGTATGGGGACTGGTCTTTCGTCCACTGTGCCTCCTTCTGTCCATGGTAGTAGTTGCTTGGATGTTGCTTTTGCAAATCCCATGGGTACTGCTAATAACGCAAAAATGACGGATGATTTTGGTGAAATTGAAACACTCCAACAACAGGCCTCAGGAGGTGTTGACCATGGTTGTAGGTCTGACTTGGACTTGGATGCAGACGACACGACGAAACTTTTGAACGAAGATACAATCAAAGTGGAAGTACAGGTTCATGCTCATCATTCACAGTGAATATGATGAATACGAGACCTCAGTATGTGATAGTGATTATCTTGCTCATTATGTGATCGTGATTCCTCTAATTGTGAACTGAGAGCCAAGTAGATTTAGGCATGACGATATTATTTTAGAGTATATATATATATATATATATATATATATATATATATATATATATATATATATATATATATATATTATATATTTTTTTTTTGTTTTCCAAATAATAATATAGATTATTATATTACAAGCACGATTTGGGCTTTCACAGCACTTTCTGTTAAGTTATGACTATTTGATATTCTTTGTACGCCGCTCCAGATGTACTTTTTAGCATAGGTAAGCAATAAATTAACATGTTAGAATATGTATTAGGGATGCATATAAACATATCAAAATAATATAAGCAATGTAGCTGAAAATTTAAATGTATAATACTTAATGAGTTTGTCATTGGGCTGTAAATAGTCATTTATTATTTGCGCCAGCAGGGATTTTTTTATTATGAGTATGATGCTTGGACAGGCAAAGAAAATTGCCCTCAAATACCAAGAAAATGAGAAAGTAAAGAGAAACAGAGATGGGGAGTGTTGTGACTTGTCAAATGTGAAGGGATAGTAAGAGAGGTGAAAACGAATAAACCAGAATATTCGGTGTAAATGTAGGCATAGTAAAAGAATTGTAACTGAAGGAAGACTTATAATCAAGCTGTCCTGTCTATTCCTATTTAAGCCCAAAAGCTTCAGCTATAGTATTGTAATGAACAGCTGGTGCCAAGAGCCAGCCTGCTACTGATACATAAAACTCTTATCTTTCTTAGTGCATACATTATCACTGGTAATCCTATATGAATTTTACAGGTGTTGCTATTTTTCAGAGCAAATTTTTCGGTGTAGATAACGATACTTGGGATTTAAATTTCAAGAGTTGTTAGTATAAAAATAAGTAGGCCTATAAAGTAAGTTCATGTACTGAGAAATGCACAAAAAAAAACACATATATTGGAGTATTGTACTTGTATTATCCCTACTGTATATTATATTGCTTACTTTGTCCTCAGCTGTAACCCATGTTTATATTTGGTCGCTGTTTCGGGCTTGCCATTTCCACATTTTCCTGTCTCACGTATCCTGTTCCCTTAGCCCCATATAATGCATTTTATTTGCCATGCCCACACACACATGGTTGTCTTCTCTGCACATTACATGGCCAGACCACTTTAATCTCTACTGCATAATATATTCTCAAAAGAAAAATAATTGCTAATTAACAGATGAACAGTGATAGATTTTTAAGTTTTTCTCAGATAACTATGTAATCCCTTCCAAAAAACAGAATAAGTTAGAAAAACTAGCAAAATACAAGGCTTACTTCCCCTTTACCAGTTTTGACTATGATCTATAGTTTTTATAGTTTTTTGTATAGTATATAGCTGTACTGTACTTGAATTTTGATTGTGATTTTTTGGTTTGTTTTGCAAACTATATTCAAAAAGTTTTCTTCATGACATAATAGTATTTTGATTGTTTTTGCGTTGTGAGTATGTTAGGGGATAATTCTGTCTTACACACTCAAGTATTTTAAGTAGAATTCTCATTTTGATTGATCTGATTGCATTTTTGGTAACCGGAAATCTCTGTTTGATAGTTTTTGAACTGAGCAATCTTTTTGTGTTTTTGAAAATGCTGTACACAAAATACAGTTTTGATATATTTTCTCCTTGATTTCGTGCAAAAGATAGCTGTATATTTATTATTTCACATTATGCATCGATTGATAAAAAGTTATCTGTAATGTAATTAATATATTGAATCTCACTTTAGTTTTTAAGGCAAGGGAATGGCAGCAGTCCTCCTTGTAAAAGGGGTGGCCGAGTCAAAGCACATATTCATCATACCATCCTCACTCTTTTTAGCTCCTTGGAGATAGAGGGCTGCCACAGTTCCCCCCTATGGTGGTAGGGGGATCTGGGTCATCCACAGGGTAAGTGGGTAAGAATCTTCTGTTGTGAGGCCCGACAACTGCAGCAGATTTACCCCCAATAATTCATCTAATTGCAACCCTCCCCCACCCCCACCTGTCCCAGATTACTTGACTAACAAGTGTCCCTCTACTATGTTGAATTCTTCTCTCCTAGACCAGCTAATTTAAAATTTAGAGAATGTCCTAGAGCATATCTGAACTCCCATATCTAACGATATTTAGGATTTATGAGATATAGTGAGTGATAAAAGAAAGAGCTAATTCTTATACTTTTAAAGATCTGTATTGATCAATTTTATTTATTTTTGCACATAATATTATCGCGTGCCAACTCGGCAGCTGCTGAATTCATGAAAAAGCTAGAAAAGGTAAATTTCAAGGTTGTTTAGAGATCCTACTTTTTTTGTTTTGTTTTTTAAGGAATCCCCTTCTGCTGAAATCATGAAAAAATGTCAAAAGAGGTCATCAGTCAGGTTCCTTGGAGATCCGAAACCTTATTATTTTTAACTGAAGGAATCCTCTCTTCCCAGCTCGAATATGTTGTCAGCATTGCTATTCATTTTTATAGTTCTCTGACTTTGAAAGAATATTAAACAAGCTTTCGAGGGCACACTGTCCTTCAAAGTAAATTTTTTTGTTATTATTAGTTTGTGTAACTGTTATATTTGAGCTTATTTTTTAAATCTGCTATCAAGAAATGCATCCTTAGAGTATTGATACTGATTTTAATATTTATGCATACTGTGAGACTTCGTCCCGTGGAGACAGAGAAGCTCAGCCTTTTACATTTAAAAACGACATTTGGCATTGCAACAATGAACCAAAGAACCCCTTTGCATCTTGGTTTTTTCAGCTAAGTCTTTGGCAACTCTTAATAGATTCTGGCTTGGAGTCAAGTTCTCTCAGTGTCAAGGAGTGACTTATCCTTGTTCAGTGTTGGTATTTTTTCTTAGGACATGGAGCACCTGTTGGATAGTTTGTTTATATTCATGCACCTGTTAGAGTGGAGAGATACTACTTATAGGCTGTGGTTTTGCTTAGAAGAATGTTTTATTCTGAATGGTCTTCATAGTATTAATGATGAAAGTTACTAATAGCTACGATTTTTATAAGTGTAAAAGTAAGATTTACCTTAAGTAAAGAAAAGAGGTTTCATAATCAGATCTTGCTACTTATGTACTTTAGGAGAATACTGTACTACTTAATTTACAGTATAGTCTTAAGTAAGATTTTCCTTAGGAAATGGAAAGAACGTTGATGCCTAAATCATACTACTTATATGCATTAAAGGTACAGGATACTTAATATTTAAATTATACTTTTTGCTTCTTTGTAGAAGGTTGTGTAGGGATTAATTTATTCTTTAATATTTATATTATACCTTTAGTTTGTTGTAGAAGGTTGCTGTACTGTTTATAATGAGAATATTCAAGTAGCTTTTAGCGCAAGCTGTTCTTTATGAATTCATATAGACATGGACCATTTCATTTGTCACTTTGAGTCCCCACTCAAATAGGGGTGGAGGACAGAGCAGTATCTCCATTATTTAATTAAAAGAGCTTATAATGTCTACTTTAAGCTATTATATACCATAGAAGTATGTTTATAAATGTGACTTATGCAGGTGGTAAACTCAGTAATAAGGTATGTTTTTTGAACTTTATGGTCAGTGAACTTTGACTTGGGTATATTTTCATCTCCAGCTCTCCAACTTTGTGCTTTATTTGGGTGTTTTAATGAGTCATTCTTTGGTTTCCCATTCAATTTGTAGAACATTAGATCTCTCTCTCAATATGTTGTTCTTTCATGCAGCAGTGTAGTGATAATGCATATGAAATCTAGGCATATACCTTATTGTAGTAAGATAATTAAATATCATGGGAATTGTAAAGTAGAAAGAGTTTATTTTGGTTACCATTTCGTGTATAGATAATATATTTATACACTGTATATATTTGCTTAACATGCATTCATATCTACTGAGTTAAGTATGAATCTAATTCATAGAAAACACGTGAATATATTGAGTATGGTTATTTTGACTATTAAGGAGAAACAGGAAACAGCAGAGTACCTTAGTGCTATCGAGTATATACTCAACCTCTTCATATGAGTTGACGAATATTCTAATAAGTGCAAAGGTACTCTAATGTCTCCTGTTTTTCCTTTCTGGTTAAAATGATCTTATGTGAATAAATGTGTAATTTTAGAATGACTTTGATTCGCGTTTATGCATGCTATATGTAGAATAAAACTTTCCTGTGTTTGTGTCCTGTTTGGTTGTAAATATTTTTGAAAATTTATTAAATGCTTCTCCATATATTTTGGAGATAAATATTTTACTTGTGATGCAGCTATGATACTGTCATTTATATGGCTGCTTTTATTACTTTCCATGTGGTGCTCTTTATTGGGTTCTTATTGGTTGTGGATATTATGAGATATTTATATGAATATTTATATAACTGCTTAATGTGTGTAAAAAATATTTTTTTGTTTGTAAATCATGTCGATTTTATTATTGAATAACCATAGTTTTATCACTTATTGTGGATATCATTTGGAATTATGTGGAACCATTTATTTTCTATGTGGAATGTCCAATTTAATTAAATTTGTTTTAAATGTAATTTTTAGTTGATTTTGTGAGAGATAAGATGACATGTAAACAGAACACTCTTCAGTGATACGCAGTGTAAAAGTATGACAGATAGGGCCAATATATATACCTCGTACATTAGGATTCGAACCTGGGACCTGTAGAACAGTAGTCCAGTACCAAGTGTCGCTATTAATAGACAGATGTCTCTGACTGAAAGCTCTATGGCTAAGCCCCAGGTTTGAATCCTGACAGAAGGAGGTAGGATATTTGGGAATGTTTAAATGTGTAATTGCATTGCATTGTTCTATCCATTTATGCCATAGGAAGATGCTATTTTAATGAATTAAGCTACTGTTATAATTCTTGACATTAAGAAATTTTTAAAATTATATTAGGGCAGATTATAGATATTTTTGCATATTTGTATGTGTGCTTTAGGGCATTAAGACACCCTACTGTCTCGCACATAATTTCCCAATCTCAGTAAAATTTTGATAATGCTGTAGACCTTTTAATGATAACCCAACTTTTGAGAGTACATTTTGTGTAAGTTGCTGAAAATAAGCCATATGTAACTATGTTTTCAAACAGTTTAGTAAGCTTGTATCCTTGTGTGCATTTTAACTCAAGTAAACACACTTGAATGGGTTTTCTGAGGGAAATTTTTTTTTCATAATAAACTGAAGGATATGAAATTGCCACCACTTGAAGCAAGGGGTATTAAGTATGTTGAGAGGCTGAAGGAGATAGATCTACCAACACCTGAAGCAAGAGAAATAAATTATATTTTCTGGATGAAGGAGAACAGGCATCTAACTTGACTACCCAGAAGGTACCAGCTGCCTTAGTCTTCTGCTGCAAAGCTGTGGCTATAGCAAATAAAATAATTTTGTAATTCAAGAGGAAGCTGCATATCTCTTAGATTCCCCTCATGAACTGACATACAGTTCCTATATATACAATGATCACATTCCTTCTCGTAAGAAAGGTGGCCCAATTGAAGCACATATTAACCAGAAGTTAATATACCTCAATTGCTCTTCTAAGCTCCTTGGGGATAAAGGGCTGCAACAATTTCCCCCAAACTACCCACAAAGTATGTTGGCAATAACGATTATAATAATAATTAGCCATATTCCACTAATGAAAGCTATGGTTGAAAAAAGGTGCAACCAAAAAAAGTGTTAAAAATTCCTCTGTTTTTTCCTTCACAACTAACCGTGATTAAACTATTATCAAGATGTGTCATGCAAGTAAATTTACAGAAAGACAATCCACAGAGAAATAGATTTGAGCAGTGGCGGCTCATGTATAAGCACTGCGAAACTGCGACACTCCCAATTACCACTGTTCTTGTACATTATATAATCCTTAAGCTTAATATATAAATGTTCTTTTTGTATGATTGTTTCGTTTTACACTGTTAAAACCATGGCTAAAAATATTCCAAAATATTACCCCCCAATAATATTAGCTACGAGCCACCACTGTATTTGAGTGATGTTATTTCCAAGAAAGGTTATAAATCTGTATTAGTCTTGTCTCTGCCATGTACATACTGTACTTCGTTTTTGGTGTTTGTCTTTGTGTTGGATATAAATGGTTCTGCAGCTTGTACAGATAGTTAAGCACTATATATATCTCTGACAGTTTAAATGAGAAAGTTATTACAGTATTTAGTAATTTTTTTATATTAATATTTAAAGTTTATAGAGATAAATTGTTTTATCAATAGTAATGATAATTTTAAATTTATACTTTTTTCTTGTGGTGAAAGCAGTGAAGACAAATTGAAAATTGAATAAATAATTTCGCTGTTTTTGATTAGTTTTTAATATTTTTTTTTATCGAGATACTTCATATTATGTCGCTTTTGTTTATTTATTTTTGAAACAGCAGTAGATGTAGTCCATTTACTAGTGATTTTTTTTCATTAACTAATCATTGTAAATGTAGTTTTTGACTAGTTTGTATCTTATTTCATACAGCACTGCTTCAACCTACCTCATTCAGTGGTCAGCATTCAACTTCATCTTGTTCAACTACTTATGGTACGTATGTTGGAGTTTGATTTTCTCAAAAACTGGGTATATTGTAGGTATAAATGATACATCTAGTATTTTTCACTAACATGAAATGTATATCTACAAATGCCATCATGCCCATTATTAAAAGGATGGCTGAGTCAAAGCAAGAAACTCGACATTTTGTGGGAGGAAAATATGCAGGAGGGGATCCGCAGACCCCTCTCTCTGAACCATTAAACTGACTTTTAAGATACGCAGGGAACACGGACGTGGTATACTCCGCCCCACTCAGGTGGGAGAAAAGTATGTGCAGTATAAAGTATATAATGCATTAAGCACATAATAAGCTCAGACCCATTTAGTCGACTTTTGAGACAAGCAGGTGAACACAGGAGTTATTCTTGCCCTTCCCTCAGGTAGGAGAGAAGTATGTATAATGTACTGTATATAATTCATTAGACATAATAAACTCATCCTCAACAATATTTCAGGACTTTGTACCACAGAACACAACAGCAATCAAGAGGATGAAAGATTATCACAACAATGTCATATCGCTTCTGAAAGCAATGCCTCTAGTCACGATTAATGATATTATTATAGTCACTGGACTTGATATGTCGTCCGTGTATAACTAAAATGTAATTATATGTGTTATTCTTAAGTAATAAAGTATATATTAATGATTTTAATAATTTATATAAGTGAAGAAATCTCAGGACTGAGAAGTTTGTGTTTGTTTATCCTTTCTTATTTTATATGAGATGTGAACTCATATTGGAGCTACTGAAGAGTTGGGACCAGCCTTTTACCAGCATCGAAGAGAGGTGTTGTATGTTAGGTCAGGTTAGAATTTGAGGGTAAAGGCCAAGTCAAGTTCTAACCTTACCTAACCAAGCCTTTCTTCGCTGTTGATAAATAAGCAGGTCCCAATTCTTCGTGAGGTCATATACTGTGTGTAATTACCTAATTGTGTTTACGGGAAAGAGCCCAAAGCTCGTATCTTCCCGTCTCCTGATCGGTTCCATTTAATACTTAGTGATACTTATCATACCTGTCCTTAAAACTATTGATTGAGATAGCATTAACTACCTCCTCGCTTAGCCAATTCCAATTATCAACTACTCTTACAATGAAAAAGTATTTTCTTACATCCTGCAAAGAAGTTTTCTTACGAAGCTTCAAACTATGACCTCTAGTTCTAGAGCCTGCCATATCAAAAAATTAATCCCTATCCACTCGATCATAACCATGAAGGAATTTAAAGACTGTCACCATATCCCCCCTCACTCTTCTAGCTTCGAGTGATGGTAAGTCTAATTCCCTCGGCCTCTCATCATAACTGAGATTGCGTCTTTCTGGCACCAGTTTCGTGGCATGTCTTTGAACTTTTTCAAGCTTAGCTATGTGCTTTTTCAAGTTCGGCTTCCAAAAGGGGGCTGCATATTCGAGTTTTGGGTTCACATAGGTTACATAAATATTTCTGAACATTTCCTTGTCCATGTGCCTGAAGGCTACCCTTACATTTGATAAGAATGCATATGCTGCCTTTACTATGCCATTTATATGTATTTCTGGAGACAAATCTGCCAGTATATTTACTCAGATCTCTCTCATTTTCTGTCTCTTGAAGTTGTACTCCAGCCACCGAGTAGTCAAGCTTGGGCCTTCTTGCACTTGTACCCATTCTCATTACCTTATATTTTGAAGTATTGAACTTCATTAGCCACTTTTCTGACCACTCATGCAGACTATTTAGATCTTCCTGAAGTTTTCTACCATTGTTCTCATTTCTTACTTTCTTCACAATCTTTGCATCATCTGCAAACATATTCATGTGTGTGATTACCTAATTGTATTTACAGGAAAGAGCCCAAAGCTCGTATCTTTCCGTCTCCTGATCGGTTCCATTTTATACTTAGTGTGTGTGTATATATATATATATATATATATATATATATATATATATATATATATATATATATATATATATATATATATATATATATATATATATATATATATATATATATATATATATATATATATATATATATATATATATATATATATACTGTATATATATATATATATATATATATATATATATATATATATATATATATATATATATATATATATATATATATATATATATATATATATATATATATATATATATATATATATATATATATATATATATATATATATATATATATATATATATATATATATACTGATATATATATATATATATATATATATATATATATATATATATATATATATATATATATATATATATATATATATATATATATATATATATATATATATATATATATATATATATATATATATATATATATATATATATATATATATATATATATATATATATATATATATATATATATATATATATATATATATATATATATATATATATATATATATATATATATATATATATATATTATATATATATATATATATATATATATATATATATATATATATATATATATATACTTAATCGTCTACATCTTTTCCCACTTTTTTGTGGGGTCGATGTTTCTGGCCAGTGTTCTCCATATGTTCCTCTCCCATACCTCATCACCCAACAAACCTTTAGACCTCAGGTCGTCATTGATGCAATCCATCCAACTATGCTTTGGTCTCCCCCTCCCCCTCGTACCCTGTATATCCATTTCCATCACCCTCCTCCCAACATACTGCTCATCCCTCCTAACGACATGACCATACCATCTTAGTCTACTTTCTTGTATCTTATCTGATATTTCTCTAACTTTTGAGGTACCTCAAATTACCTCGTTTCTGATCTTTTCATAGCTTCTTTCTTGTTCTTCACCCATTCTTGCACTTCCTCATTCCACCACCATGACTTTATCATTTGGTGGTTTCCCTCCTGATGACTTTCCAAGTACCTCCTCACCAACCCTCAGAATCACCTTACTATTCTCTGTCCACCATTCTTGTACATCCTCATGTAACCTTATCGCTTCCAACACTCTTCCCTTAAACATAGTTTTCAGCTCTGCATCTATCAATCTTCACCACTTTATCTTTGGGTCCATCCTCGGCTTCTTACTTTCTTACTTCTCTTACATTTCCTAAGACTGCAATCAGTTACTACTATCCTATGTTGCACTGCTACACTCTCCCCATTTATTACTTTACAGTTGCTAATCTCCTTCAGATGGTCTCTCCTACACATCAATAAATCCATCTGGCTCTCTCTCCCACCACTACTGTATGTAATCAATCTGTTTTCCTTTTTCTCAAAGAATGTGTTGACTCATGCCAGATCAAATGCCACTGCAAAATCAATCACTCGCTTTCCCCCCCTCATTTCTCTCGCCCACCCCCCAGCACCCATGAGCTTTACCTATCCCAACCCTCCCAATTCCCAAGTGTCCATTTATATCTCCTCCCAAAATTACCCTCTCCCTTGTAGGAATTGTTCTAAGCCCAAAATACATTCTTCTCCTCCATTGTACAACCAGTTTGGGGGGCATAGGCACATACCACATTGACTACCGTTTCTCCCAGTCCCAGCTTTAAGCTCATAATTCTGTCACTCTTTCTATTCACACCAAGTAAGCTTTCCTTCAGGTCTTTGGATAGTATTATTCCTACACCAATCCTCCCTTCCTCATTTGTTCCACTATAGAACAATTTGCAACCCTCACCCAGTTCCCTCGCTTTATTTCCTTTCCATCTGGTCTCCTGCACGCACAGCACTCCAAGTCTCCTCCTCTCCACCAGGTCCACAAATTCTCGCCCCTTCCCAGTCATCGTCCCCACATTAAGAGTGCCCACTTGCAGCACCTCATCTGACACTCTCCCTCGAGCTTGCCTCTTTAACCTAGCCCTCCCATGACTGGGTAGCCCTTTCTGTCTTTCCGGAGGGGTCAGGCGAAGCCCCAACATGTCACCTACGGGGAACGTCCTAGTATGGTGACTGTTCTCGTTATTTGTACTGGCCATATTTTGGTTTTGGCAAAACTTTTGTGGCCAGATGCCCTTCCTGCTGCCAACCCTTCCCATCTACCTGGGCTTGAGACCGGTACCAAGTTGAGGCTGGCTTGCCCCCTTTGTGGCTGGGTTATATATATATATATATATATATATATATATATATATATATATATATATATATATATATATATATATATATATATATATATATATATATATATATATATATATATATATATATATATATATATATATATATATATATATATATATATATATATATATATATATATAAGTACAAACTGTTAGCATACAGCACTAAATAGTTGTGCTTGAGAAGGGATCCAGTTAGGATCCGAAATATAGCATTATTTTATAAGTTTTGTTTCACTGATGGGCTTCCTTACTATATATATATATATATATATATATATATATATATATATATATATATATATATATATATATATATATATATATATATATATAAGAATGTATTTAATTTGTATTTAAAAGATTAATAATGGCCACCAATTTGACCTAAAGTTACACATATGAAGCATAAATTAATTCATATCTATGACTTAAAATTCGCGCCATTTATATGTTTACGTTCTGAGAGCCTAATTTTCTTTATCATAGTTTAAAGTGTCGTATGAACTATACAATATTTATTTATTCAATGAATAGTGTATAAATTCTTAACATAATGAATTGATAATTAAGAGATATTTTAAAGTTATAATTCCTAGAAATATTGAATCGTCAAAATAGGTAATAAATAAATAAACAATCATAATCACGTTCCAATAATATGTAATTTCGTCTTGCGTTCTTTACATAGTGGGTTGGATCCTCTTTGCGAGATAATCGTTTCTTTGTGCGATTTAGTGTTTTAGATGTTCAATTTACGTCGTATTTTCAATTGTAAATAGCTTAATATAGCAGAAATATCGAATTCACACAAAATATAGTGTTGGTAAGTCATTAGTTAATATGATGAGTGATGAATACAAATCGCGTCATTTATTATGGTGGAAAAAGGTGAATGTTCGAAATGTTAATTTTTGGGGTCTAAGCCAGTGGCCGCAATTTCGGACGCGTGATTATATACGGTATTTATGTTATATGAATATAATATATAACTTCTGTAGAAAAAGTATAGCTAATGAAATACAGTCGTTTGTAGGTGTTTAGTTTCACTCCCAGTTGAGAAAATAATTGCGGTCTTGTCACTCACTAATCCCCATTCGCATGGGGATGGACATTAACAGGTTGAAGCTGGGGAATTAAAGCTGGATGCTGAATCCATCAAATGTATTCATAGGTGACTCAAAAATTGAATGATGTGACCGTGTTCACTTTTGTTAAATGGTAATAATAACCAGTCACATTTTCTGTTCGCCAGATCACCTTTTTAATGAAATATAATTAAAAAAGTTTAAAATACCAGATGTTGAATATTTCTCTGCTCCTAAACATCTATCATAAGAACATAAGAATAGAGGACACTGCATCATGCCTACTGGCACACACGAGGCAGCTCCTCGCAAGTTATATACGATGAAATTTCTAAAGTGAGCAGGTCAAATAGAGTTTGCATTGTAGGCGATTTTAATTTTAGACATATTAACTGGGAAACCATAACAGGTGATAGTAGCTCTAAGGAGTTTTTGGAAGTAGTAGAAGACAATTTCCTTTCTCAGCATGTACATGAAGCAACACGGGGGGTGAATACACTAGATTTAGTTCTTAGTAATAGAGAGAATATGGTTACAAATTTAGAAGTTGGTGAAAAATTGGGCAACAGTGACCATGATTCCATTAGATTTAACATAATTTTCAAGGAAACTATAAAGGAAAATAAGAATATTGTTCCAAACTTTAGAGCAGGAGATTTTGAGGGCTTAAAAACTAAATTATCTAATGAGGTATGGGAAGGGATTTCTGGGGTACAGATGTGGGTAGTTAATCCAGCAGGTCAGGTCGCAGGTAGCGGATTACCCCGAAATTTGGATACCACATGCCAAGGATTATCACAAGATAAGATCAATACATTAAATTCTCTCACAGGAAAGAACAGCAGTCCGTCAGTTAATATAAATTTGGATGAGGAATATAACAATTTTGTCATGACTCTTAAGAATAGTCAGAGAGACTATATTCCCATGAAACATTGCAGATCAAGAAAAAATGACCCTAAATGGATGAACAATAGAATAAAGAATCTTATAGGTATTAAAAGAGGAATATACAGGAAACTAAAAAGAGGTGAAGAGCAGGTGAGGCAGCAATATATACAGTTAAACAGGGAAGTTAAAAAGATAGTTAGAGAGTCGAAAAGAAAATACGAAGTTCGAATAGCAGGAGAAGCTAAAGAAAATCCTAAAGGGTTTTATCAACATTATCAAACAAAATTTAAGGAAAAAGTCGGACCAATTGAAGTAGCCAATGGCCATATCACAGATGACGATAAAGTGATGTGTACATGTTTAAATGATTATTTCTTATCTGTATTTACAAATGAAAACTTGGAAAATATTCCGGAAGTAGAATCCATTTACAGAGACAGTCCCGATAATATACTTAGTTCAATAAATATTACGAGAGAGGAGGTAATAAAAGAAATAGATAAATTAAAGGCTCATAAATCTCCGGGACCTGATGGAATATATGCTAGAATATTAAAGGAATGCAAGGAAGAGCTTAGTTGTCCTCTAACTGCATTATTTAATAATTCAATAAAATTAGGATCGGTACCCATGGAGTGGAAATTGGCGGATGTGGTACCAATATTTAAAAAAGGAGAACGTGTTAAAAAGAATAATTATAGGCCGGTAAGTTTAACGTCAACAGTGGGTAAGATTCTAGAATCCATAATTGCAAATAAAATAAGGGCACATCTAGAATTACACAGACTGATAAAACTTTCACAACACGGGTTTCTTAAGGGTTTTTCGTGCCTTACAAACTTCCTGTCTTTTTATTCAGAAGTTTACGAGGCAGTAGATTGTGGCAAAGAATATGATACAATATATCTAGATTTTAGCAAAGCTTTTGATAGAATTCCTCACAAAAGATTAGTTAAAAAGCTGGAAGCTCATGGTATAGGAGGAGCTGTGCTCAGATGGATCAAACAATGGTTAAAAGACAGAAAACAGAGGGTTTGCATAAATGGAGAGAAATCAGAGTGGGGCTCGGTTACAAGCGGGGTACCACAAGGCTCGGTACTGGGTCCTCTATTATTCATCGTATATCTAAATGATCTGGATTCGGATATCAGTAGTAACCTAAGTAAATTCGCAGACGACACTAAAATAGGTAGAACTATAAATGGAAAAGAAGACATTCATGCTTTACAGGAAGATCTAAATAGATTATCTGAATGGTCGGACAAATGGCAAATGGAATTTAATGTTGAAAAATGTAAAGTAGTTAAAATGGGTACTATAAAAGACAATACTAGTTATAAGCTAAATAACCATGAAATCATGAGTTCTCAGTGTGAAAGGGATTTGGGTGTTCTTGTGAGTAGTAGTCTTAAGCCAAGAGAGCAATGCACAGCAGTCAGAAATAAAGCAAACAGAATTTTAGGATTTATCTCAAGAAGCGTCAGCAATAGGACGGAAAAAGTTATTTTGCAGCTCTATCTTGCATTAGTTAGGCCCCATTTAGATTATGCTGTGCAATTCTGGTCACCCTATTATAGAATGGAAATTGAATCCTTGGAGAGAGTGCAACGAAGAATGACCAAGATGATACACAATATCAGAAATCTACCATATGAGGACAGATTAAAAAAACTTAATCTACATTCTCTAGAGAGGCGAAGAGTTAGGGGGGATATGATTGAAGTGTATAAATGGTTTAAAGGGATTAACAAGGGAGATATTAATAAAATTTTAAAAATTCATGATCAAACCAGAACTCGTAATAATGGATTTAAGCTTGATAAATTTAGGTTCAGAAGGGAAATTGGTAAAAATTGGTTTGGTAATAGAGTAGCTGATGCATGGAACAAGCTTCCTAGTAGGATAGTAAATGCCAATACCTTAGACACCTTCAAATGTAGATTAGATAGACATATGACAGAGGTAGGGTGGGTATGAATAGGTTAGTGCTTATTAGAAAAATCATAAAAAGAAAAACAGAATAAATAAGTAGAGTAGAATAGAATAGGTTAGACATGCTGAAAATACAATTCAAAAATGGAGCTGCCTCGTGTGTGCCAGTATGCATGTTGCAGTGTCCTCTATTCTTATGTTCTTATGTTCTTATTTTTGAATTGTATTTTCAGCATGTCTAACCTATTCTATTCTACTCTACTTATTTATTCTATTTTTCTCTTTGTGATTTTTCTAATAAGCACTAACCTATTCATACCCACCCTACCTCTGTCATATGTCTATCTAATCTACATTTGAAGGTGTCTAAGGTATTGGCATTTACTATCATACTAGGAAGCTTGTTCCATGCATCAGCTACTCTATTACCAAACCAATTTTTACCAATTTCCCTTCTGAACCTAAATTTATCAAGCTTAAATCCATTATTACGAGTTCTGGTTTGATCATGAATTTTTAAAACTATTAATATCTCCCTTGTTAATCCCTTTAAACCATGTATACACTTCAATCATATCCCCCCTAACTCTTCGCCTCTCTAGAGAATGTAGATTAAGTTTTTTTAATCTGTCCTCATATGGTAGATTTCTGATATTGTGTATCATCTTGGTCATTCTTCGCTGCACTCTCTCCAAGGATTCAATTTCCATTCTATAATAGGGTGACCAGAATTGCACAGCATAATCTAAATGGGGCCTAACTAATGCAAGATAGAGCTGCAAAATAACTTTTTCCGTCCTATTGCTGACGCTTCTTGAGATAAATCCTAAAATTCTGTTTGCTTTATTTCTGACTGCTGTGCATTGCTCTCTTGGCTTAAGACTACTACTCACAAGAACTCCCAAATCCCTTTCACACTGAGAACTCATGATTTCATTGTTATTTAGCTTATAACTAGTATTGTCTTTTATAGTACCCATTTTAACTACTTTACATTTTTCAACATTAAATTCCATTTGCCATTTGTCCGACCATTCAGATAATCTATTTAGATCTTCCTGTAAAGCATGAATGTCTTCTTTTCCATTTATAGTTCTACCTATTTTAGTGTCGTCTGCGAATTTACTTAGGTTACTACTGATATCCGAATCCAGATCATTTAGATATACGATGAATAATAGGGGACCCAGTACCGAGCCTTGTGGTACCCCGCTAGTAACTGAGCCCCACTCTGATTTCTCTCCATTTATGCAAACCCTCTGTTTTCTGTCTTTTAACCATTGTTTGATCCATCTGAGCACAGCTCCTCCTATACCATGAGCTTCCAGCTTTTTAACTAATCTTTTGTGAGGAACTCTATCAAAAGCTTTGCTAAAATCTAGATATATTGTATCATATTCTTTGCCACAATCTACTGCCTCGTAAACTTCTGAATAAAAAGACAGTAAGTTTGTAAGGCACGAAAAACCCTTAAGAAACCCGTGTTGTGAAAGTTTTATCAGTCTGTGTAATTCTAGATGTGCCCTTATTTTATTTGCAATTATGGATTCTAGAATCTTACCCACTGTTGACGTTAAACTTACCGGCCTATAATTATTCTTTTTAACACGTTCTCCTTTTTTAAATATTGGTACCACATCTGCCAATTTCCACTCCATGGGTACCGATCCTAATTTTATTGAATTATTAAATAATGCAGTTAGAGGACAACTAAGCTCTTCCTTGCATTCCTTTAATATTCTAGCATATATTCCATCAGGTCCCGGAGATTTATGAGCCTTTAATTTATCTATTTCTTTTATTACCTCCTCTCTCGTAATATTTATTGAACTAAGTATATTATCAGGACTGTCTCTGTAAATGGATTCTACTTCCGGAATATTTTCCAAGTTTTCATTTGTAAATACAGATAAGAAATAATCATTTAAACATGTACACATCACTTTATCGTCATCTGTGATATGGCCATTGGCTACTTCAATTGGTCCGACTTTTTCCTTAAATTTTGTTTGATAATGTTGATAAAACCCTTTAGGATTTTCTTTAGCTTCTCCTGCTATTCTAACTTCGTATTTTCTCTTCGACTCTCTAACTATCTTTTTAACTTCCCTGTTTAACTGTATATATTGCTGCCTCACCTGTTCTTCACCTCTTTTTAGTTTCCTGTATATTCCTCTTTTAATACCTATAAGATTCTTTATTCTATTGTTCATCCATTTAGGGTCATTTTTTCTTGATCTGCAATGTTTCATGGGAATATAGTCTCTCTGACTATTCTTAAGAGTCATGACAAAATTGTTATATTCCTCATCCAAATTTATATTAACTGACGGGCTGCTGTTCTTTCCTGTGAGAGAATTTAATGTATTGATCTTATCTTGTGATAATCCTTGGCATGTGGTACTCAAATTTCGGGGTAATCCGCTACCTGCGACCTGACATCAAAACCTAGAAAGTCTTCCATACCCATATTTTCCGTTACATGTACCATTTATACACCAGAAAAACTAATATTGCCTATTTATACACCAGAAAAACATAGTATTTCCAATTTTATTTCACTTAATTTTCTAAATACCAATAGAAAATTCATTATTGTCCTATTGGCTACTGCAAAGACGTTCTTTGCCACCAAAATTTTGATTAAAAATCGATACCAGGAGAGCCTGTCAATCAATCTCTCTTAAACATTTCACCTGAGTAAACAGGTGCTCCCTAGTTGTGTCACTGTCATATGTCCAAGTCCCCATTAATAATCTGCCCACTGAGATCCTGTCACTCCTTCACCGTAAATATATATTAACATTGATATTTTTATATGTTCCAAGAACAGGATCGATTTCAGTTTATATTCGGTACTCTCTTTATATATAGAGCTGTTGCTTAAGCACTTTACATTGTTGTTTAATAGTTTTTCCTTTGTTCCAGATACATAGATTAAAGTTCTAGTAGATAGAGCTCTTTTATCATCTGAGCTTATAACTTGTAGAATACAAGATGGAACAAAGCCAGTATTGCATTCTGTGGAACAACTACCATGGATCTCTCGTTACCACGCTGAATGGCTTGCGCAGAGATGGCGATTTAGTGGATATTACAGTAGTGTGTGGCGATGGGAGCAAAGTAAGGGCTCATCAGCTCGTGCTAGCTGCTTGTTCTACGTATTTCAGGGATTTCTTAAGGGTGAGTTTATTATTGTTGGTTGAATATTTATATAATTCTTTGTTTAAGCTATAGAGGTTTGTTTTGTAATCTTGAAATTTGAAAATACTCCTGATAGCCTGTTTAACAATGTGATTAACTTCTCTAGAACATATTGGTGGCTCAGTTTATTGCTCTGCAGTTATCTGAAGTGGTGTCACTATTCAATTAAGCCTGTCAGGAATATGACACCAAGTTTATCTGTATAAACTAATAATTTCTATCTTATGCCCTGTATATCTTCTTCAGGATAATCCAGCTAAGCATCCCTTTGTTCTCTTACCAACCGAGATTCGCTATGCTGAATTAAGAGCCATGATAGACTTCATGTATACAGGACAGGTAAATATCTGGAATGTTGATATTTGATGTGTTTTCATTACAATGTATCCTGCTAACTTTATCAGGGTGACCAAAACAGAACATGTGAGGAAAGGTCAGTGGAGCTTCGTGACACCTTGCCCATCCTCACCCTGTGTATCAGCTAGTCATTGGCAAGAGAAACAGGAACTTGTGAAGAAGATATTACTTTACAAGGGGTTTTTGGGTTACTCATCTTTAGAAGATGCAGAAAAGAATTTAGAGAGAATGCTTTCACCCCATCACTTCCCTATTTCTTTCATTCATCTCTTGGAACACAAGTGCACAATTGTTTATCCTTGACCACCAGGGGTTCCGTATGAGTCCCTTCCTCTTACATGCAGAGAATGTGATAGTGTTGTTCTGTTCCCCCCACTGCCAGCAATATCTAACATACAAAATAAATATTTAATAATGCAATTTTGAACTTTGTATTTTAAATATTTTTTTGTGTAATGTTTATCATATAATGAAAATTGTATAGTACTTTGATATACAGTGACCAGTCAATTATTTATCTAGTTGAATGTTTCGTAGGTTTGCGTAAATCAGGAACGCTTGCAGTCATTTATCAAAGGCGCTCGTTATTTACGTATTAAAGGCTTGGAGGATACTACTGATGACAGCGATATAGAAGTAAGTCTCTCTTTCTATTTCAGAGATGGTTAATGATGAAAGTTTTAGTAATCCACTAATCTAATTCTGTGAACCATCTTCATATCTAGACCATGTAATATTGAGAAATTCAGTATTTCTTAATGTTCGTAGTTTATAGTTTTGTTTTGCATATGTGTAAATAGTAAACAAACTAAGGTAACTGTAGTGTATACCAAGTAAATTAACTTATTGTGGTTGCTGTTGTGTCTATTAAGTAAATTAGTCTCCTTCGCAAAATTTAATATACTTCTGCTCCTTTAGGATGCACCCCCAGATGCAGAAAACGAGAAAAGTAATGTAAGAGAAGTGTCGGCCTCAGCTGGAGGTATTGGGCCAGTGAATGGCAACGAACCGTCTGCCACAACAACAGTGAGGGGACGCCGTGTTAAGGACCATCGCTATACTCAACAGGTATTGATGTTATTAGGTTTATATTTTATTGATAGTTTGACTAAAAGCCAATCTCTGGGTTTTTTTATTGGAAGATGTGAATAATTTTATTTGTTGATCAAACTGTATATGACGGTATTCATGTCATGAAGACTATAAATTCATAAAATTGAGTCATTAATAATATAGCTCTTAGCTCCTCAGGTATAGAGTGCTGCCACAATTCCCCCCATCTCCCTGCTTGGTGACCCACAGGTGGTAGGAGGAGGAGTGAGTCATTTGTATATACATGTGTTAATTCTGTTAGGAACTCTTTTCTTTATATTTTTGTATTTACATCTGTCATGTTTTCTTGCAGGTTGATTTGGGCGACTCAGACGAAAATCGCGAGAAATGGGAAGTTGTGGAACGCAAACCTGTTATTCTACCAAGATCACAATCTGCTTCTCACGCAGGTGAGAATTATTTCTCAAGGTGGTGAGAAACAGTAGAATATCCATAAAAATATTCATTTACAGGTGTTTTATTATTTTCTCATGTAAGATATACTGTGTGGGTCATTTCCGTTTTTTATTCTTTTCATACTCTGCACTTCCTCTATCATCTGTTTGATGGCAATGAAGCAAATATTTGAGAGGAAGGGCATCCTGCCTAATTTTCCCAGCTCCAGCCTGCCTGTGTCCACCCTCATTCGAATTGGGATGAATAGTGACACAAAACGACAAACAGGTATGTTCATTGCAGGTAAAAAATGTTGAAATTCAATAACTGTCTCCATTAATAAAAAAAAATTTTCTGCAGGCTCAGGGTTGCGAAGACGTAGACGTGGACGTTCATCCTATAGAAAGCGTGCCATGCACTTGAGCAACCAAATCGTGTGCTATGAACAACGCACGGAAGCTTCTGATGGAGGGCAAGACCGTTCTGAACCCATCAATAAAATACGAAGAATGGGATCACCAAGTAAGTTTTGCTGTTAATATATTCTTGAGATGGAAGGGGGTCCACAATAGGAAAGTAGTGAGGGCATTTGACTCATGAGGTGACAAACCACACATTTGAGCTCACTGTGGGGTGTTAGAAAGGGCATCGAGATGTAATTTCCCGGCTCCAACCTGTGTCCACCCCCATAATGGAACTTAATAGTGATGCATAAATTTGCAAACAGCAGCTAAGGAAAACAATCTTTTTTTGTAAGTTCTTTGCATCTTGAAAATGGAGCTATATCAGTGTTACTGAAAATCACACATAATCTTTTGGTTTATGGGGAGTGACCATCTTATATTAGATAATCACATGTTTTTTACTATTTTATTCTTTAGGACACTTCCGCAATGACGACCTGGATATATGCACCTGCACGTCAAGGAAGATCTGGTCCGTAAGAGACACTGAGGTACTTTTGAAGGTTTGGCGAGAAACCCTAACCCAGGTAATGCATATAATTTGTCGTGACTTGTGTGGAAAGATGTGTAGAAAAATATATAGTTTAGTGTCGTGTGGGTTGTGTATGCATGTTTTTTTTTATTACACTACACTTTATCCTACTGATTGTACCAGGGTATCTATATGTAAACAAAGAGACGGCTGGGCTTCATCGTATCCTGCTCACCCTCCCCCTTCCATCAGATGTTCTGAATCTAAATATATAATACTTCGAGGAGGATGAAATTGGCAGCCCTTTGCTCCGTTATTGCTTTTAGTTGGTTTTTACAACACAGAGGAGATATGAATCAGACCCTTTGTCTTTTCCAGCATCTGTGAGTAATTTGTAAGATGTTATATACAGAATATATAATCATACATTCTGGGCAACTTGGTAATTCCCCCTGAGGGAGGGGGGTAAGAATACTTCCTCCGTGTTGTAAAAGTCGACTAAATAGGGCAGAGCAAGGGGACTGGGAATCTCTTCCTCTGTATTTACTTCCCGCTAAAAGTCAAAGTATTTTTTTTTTACTGAGTCACCCCCCTTATAAGGGGGAATATGGCTTTGGCAGTGACAAACCCATGTTCAAGGCCATGGTGGGGCTTTTGAGGCATATATCTTTAATTCCCCAGCTCCATCCAGGTTGTGTCCACCTCCATTTGAGGGATGATTAGTAGTGACGCATTATGCACCGAACATATATATTTATATAATCTACTTACACTTGCTATCAAGACTGTATTCTAAATATGAATATTAATGTGTATTACCGGTTAAATTCAGTGTACTGTATTCTAAATATGAATATTAATGTGTATTACCGGTTAAATTCAGTTTTACAAACATTTACCTCTAAAATTAATAAAGCAATTACTTCATAATAGACATCATTTTTCCCTCAGGTGCCACCATCCTATTTCATTCGATCAATGGCTCTGTGCAAGAGAGTGGGAAGGCGACTACAAGCAAGAGGAATACAGAAGAACTGGCGTCAATGTCAGGTAAGGTTCCTCCTCGTAGTGCCATCCTCTATTCATTCCTTCATGTTCCCCTGAGCTACATTTTTATTATGTATATTAATAATTACCTCAATTCTTATACAGGAATGGCTTACAGCCTTAAATCCCCAGCTCCAGTCAGTCACTGTCCATCCCTATTTAAATGGGTTATCATAGCGACGCAAATAACCGCACAAATGAACATATACTTAGGTTACATTGTATTGTTGACATTTTAGGTCAAAATGAAAAATCTACGCAGAGAAGTCAGGCTGTACAAAGAATCTGCGGGTAAGAACAGTGCCCGAAAACCATCTGAAGTAGCTACTGCTTGTGAAAAATTATTGCCAGACATTGAGGAAATATTTAACAAGGTAAGTGAGTATGGACTGTAAGCAGTGTGATATTATATAGGGGACTGCCTGGTAAGTGTCACATGGCATTCTCTGGCCTTATATAAAAGTATATGTTATTCCTTAGGATTAACTACAGATGTTATTAGCATTTCCATATTACCTGCAATATTCATGGTTTTATTTCTCTTCATATTCTATAGTGTTGATTCAAGAACATAAATGAAATTATGAAGATTGTCTAACAGTTTTATTTTAACAATATTGTATTTCATAAACAGCTGAATTTATCAAAATACACAATTATACATACACATCTTTTTCTTAACATTATCAAGCAGTAGTTGGAAACCAATTAGTTATCAAACATAGAACTGTTCACCTGAATTGTCACTGTCATAAGCAGCATGTACAGTAATTAAAAAAATAGCAATGATTATTCTTACATACTACTAACTGTTTATCGTAGTCTTTGAAAGATAGTACCAAAGTAAAAAATAATATCACTGGTATTCTAAACACCAAACAAGTGTTCATTCGTGTTATCATTGCCATAATAATATCTTACTGTAATTTCAATAATATCAGTATTATAATGACATTCTTCTATTCCGTTGTCATTCTCTCCGAGTAGCTGAGTTGGTAATTGTTAAATTTATGGCACAAAGTTATATATTAAAGAAAACCACCAATACTGAGGATTTGATAAGTCTAAAAAGTAAAAGAAAATGTAGTACTGATGTATGAAAACAACTCCATTATCCCTTATACTCGGATATGTAGAACATTAGGGTATTCAAAGACAAGGAGAAACTAGGACAGAAAAATTCATTTTTTTTCCATACTACAGTAATTTAAGAATGTATATGAATTTCAGGAAGAGGAAATTCGGCGAGAGTGGTACCAAATGAGAGCTGAAGAGCGATTAAAGGCCGAAGGTAGACTGGTTGATGGAGAAGCTGCACCTGCGGATATTCTAGCACAGGTAAGGCAACACAATCAATAGTTATGAGGTAAAATATTATTATTTTGCCTATAACTATAGTGCCATAAATGGACACTAAAATGTGCATCTAAATGTTGCGTGCACACCTGCTGCGAGGTAGTTGGATAGCATATTTTGGTGTTATTGTGCATTGTTTGTGTTGGAAATTTTATTTGTTAGATTATGGCAGGGGATGGCATTAGAGGTTTTACTTATGTTTAATGTGATAAGTTTACTCTGTGCTTGCCTTAATGAACCAGTGCCATCAAAAATTATTTGTGTTAGGTGTGAAAGAAGGGTGTTTGTGGTGTGTAACCATATTGTGACAGGGCTGAGATGTGATTTACTGTAGTGCGAGTTCTTTGGTAACTAGATTGCATGCAGGGTAGTGCAATGGGACGATATGAAGATGGTAGCATGGGGTTTTACTCAAGTGGCAGTGTCTGTGTTGTTGGTCTACCCTATAGAGCTGCAAACCGGAAGGGAGCAGCAAGAGTCCATACTACCACAACTAACCTCTGCCCTTCATGGGGTATAATAATCTGGGAGATTTCAATCCCTCAGGCAATTACCTTATCGCGGATATGGCCACTGTTTATTCACTGGGATATGGTGTCCCCTGAAAAAACATATATATCGCAGATAAGCACTTGGAAGCTGTTTTATAGTGTTCGTACATCAACTGGAGTAATTATTCTTGATACTCCTACATCTTTTGTCTATTAGGTGGCTGTACTAGCAGACTCTGATTTGTGTGATGAGGACACTGACGCTCAAGAATGCGTTGTTGCCGACGGCTTGGAAACGGAAGGTGAAACTGCTTTTACAGAGGGAGAAGGGTTTACGGAAACAGATGGTGGATTTGATGACGGTGACACTCATACACACGTGGTGAATGCTCAGCCTGACACTGCAGTTCATCACATCGTTGAGGATGTTACCCTGCAAGTCGTTACAAAAGAAGAACCGCTATCTGGCACTGACATGTAATTTATGGACCAAGTCTTCTATGTAAAAGATGTTTTAAATAAATGTTACAGTAATAAAAATATACCTGTTCTTTTCTTAACACATTTTGGTCAAAACCAAAGGGGAAAAAGTTGTGATAGGAAAGTATTATCTTGCTCCAGTACCGCTGTGTGAACAACTGCTCCTAGTCACAATTTTATAGCAATTTCTACGGTGTCAATATTCAAAGCATTTCACATCAAAGTACACGTTGACATTGCTTCAACAGATTCTGAAGACAAAGAAAATTCTCTTATATTCCTCTCACGTTATCTTTCAACTTACTCCTCCACTTCACTTCTAGTCCTGCACTTACTCAATGTTCTGAAATATTTTCTAAAGTACAATATGCACTGCCAAATCACAAGCATAGTTATAAAAATCATAGTTTCAAACTGCCATTTCTATTAATTTTATTATAAAATCAATGTCTGATATGCTTAAACTGTATTCCATTGTTGATTTAAGTTATATCTACATTTAACTTTGCTTTTCTAAGTTCCACATGAACTTCCCTCCAAACATTTTGCAATTTACAAGTTCTTTCAATGGTTTACAGTCTATCTACATCTATACAATAGGGGACCATGGTAGTGCAGTGGTTAAGAGCACCCAACTCAAGCAGTGACAGGTCCACAATTGGGTCCAAACATGAGGCTTTAGGAAACGCCTCCAGCCTCAATTCCCCATCTCCAATCTATCTTCACCCCCACAATGGGGATTAATAGTGACACCATAATGGCAAACAACAAACTTTACATCTGTAAGTAGAACGACTGTAGTCACTTCTTTCTCCAACCATACCCTGATTGGATTTCCTCCCTGCTATGGCCACGTACATACCCAGAGGCACTAGTGACACCTTTACACCCGTCTTCTCACATAATTACAGTACACCTATTCAGATATTCTATTGAATAAAAATGACAACATTGGGTTGTCATTAACAAAGATTCAGACGAACATCTAATTAAACATGAGATCGAACTTGGCATAAAATCTCAATTGTACTTCAGAAAAAAAAAAAAAAAAAAAAACTATCTAAATACAAACATCATTCATCAAAGTACGAACGAATTTTCTTGCACTTTTAAAGAAAATAGGACAGGTACAGTACTCTAATTGCCATGGCAATGTTTGCTTCATCAGTCGCCCAGAAAAGTCTGCAAAAGTTCGTTCTTTTTCCGTTCCACTAAGGCTGCTTCAATGTCCGCTTGGGTTGGGATGTTGGGTACGTGTGCCATAAATCTCTGGACTTCTGATCTTTCGTCTGTTTCATCCAGCGAGATCTGGAAATATATGACGTGTAAAAATTTACTCTATTTACATACAAAAGCCACCGTCTCCCTTATGAGAGGAGTGGGTGAGTCATAGTAAAAATATCTGACTGGGAGGAAAATACATAGAGGACTTCCTGTCCCCTAACTTCGCTCCATTAAATCTACATTTAAAACAAGTAAGGGAACACAGAAAAGGTCTTGTTGTCCCCTCCGTCTGGTATATGATACAGTATATGGCAAGCTGCAACTTGGGAAGAATTTAAAAATTCAATAACTTATGAGGGTTCCCCTTTCCTTGTGGCCACCCTGCTCTTCAGCTGGATATGGCACTGTGTTAAAAAGATTTAACTCCATATTTAAACATGTAAGATGGTGGCTGAGTCAGAGCACACATACACCAGAAGCTCATATATCTCGAATCACTCCTCTTAGCGCCTTAGGAATAAAGAGCAGACACAATTTCTCCCCACCCACCTGCATGGGCCATCTAGGTGGTGAGTGGGCAAGAATCTTCTGCCATGGGGCCAGACACCCTTAGTTAGTGTACCCCACGACTTTATTTCTGTACACTTATAGTATACATTTTCCAACAAGAAAGTGTATCCCATTAAAGCCTGAAGGGCAATATATTATTACTATACTATACAATCAGTTTTCCATATAAGGTATATACAAACATAAGTATCATCATTAAGTACTAGCATTTTATATATATATATATATATATATATATATATATATATATATATATATATATATATATATATATATATATATATATATATATATATATATATATATATATATATATATATATATACACAGTATATATATATCTAGCTATCTATCTATCGATCAATGAATGAATGTATGTATGCATGCATGCACGAACATAGATATGTACGTACATATGTATGCATGTATATGGTAAGAAAGCTCAACAGTGAAAAAACACACAGAAAGTAACGCTATATTTCGGGTCCTAACTGGACCCCCAAGTCCCCCTTGTAAGGGGGTGGTTAAACCAATTAACACACATTCATAACAAGCCAAAGCACAACTCATTCACTACTTTACCTCCAACATAAGTAGAATTGAAAACATATAAATGCCAGAGGTAACATCTTACCTGAATGTCTTCATCATCACACTCCTCTTCATCATATTTGTTATCACGACATACTTCTTCACTTTCTTCTTCCGCATCAGTTGCGCTTTTGAGTTTCTTGTTCGTGTACAGCTTTATCGCATCTTTTATTGCTGAAATACATTATATAAAGAAGTATTATCCTGTGTTCTATCAATTTTTTTCTTTTCAAAATTTTACCATGTGGTACAGAAAGGAGAGCATAATGGCCACAAATGTTGCAAGAGGTATTATCAGACCCATAGAGGGCATATTACAGAAACAACATTAACAGATCATCTCTATTTGAAATTACACTCGCCTATGACCATTACAATAAGCACTGCCAAATGAACTTTCTTTACCTTTCTTTTCGGCGACTTTCTCCAAGGGCACAAGAACGCCGTCATCGTCATCTCTGTATCCGTAATAATCTGCATCGATGTCTTTCATTAATTCGCCGCGCGTTTTGCGAGGTGGGGGCGGCGGTTCTTGCTCAAAGAGCTCTCTGACGCCCGGTAAATCTTTGGCAGCGCCAAAATACATGTATCCTCTAATTAAGAAAGTAAATAAAACAAATTTATGATTAATGATGAAGATTAATACTCAAATAATTGAAGTTACAGCAAAAAGAACAATTATCGTAATTTTATCAATCTATATAAAAGGGCCACATTTCCCCTTATATGTGGTGGTGGCTGAGTCAAAGCAAAATACTCTGACTCTCTGTGGGAAGAAAATATAGATAGAAGAGGGGATTCCCAGTTCTCTTGCTCAGCCCCATTCAGTCAACTTTTATGATATACAGGGAATACAATTTTTTTTTGGTTAATTAGGAAATTCTGATTACACTGAAGACATAAGTTTTTTCATTTAACTTAACAGTACATTAAATGTGAATATAAAATTTTTTTAAACACTAGAAAATATAGAAAATGTATGTCTTTTATCTGTTTAATGATATAAAACTTGAATCACATAATATTCAATGTCCAATGAAGAAACTGTCGTCACATACTGAGGTGTGCGAGCAAGTTTTACGTGTTACAATTAATCCCCATTATGGAGGTAAACACGATGTAGTCGCCGTGGCTCAGTCGGTAGCGTCTCCGACTCTGAGGCGTCAGGTCGAGGGTTCGTGCCCCGTCACGGTCTGAGGTTAGCAAAGGCATGCACTCAGCGTAAGGATTACATCTGCCAAAACAAGTCCTTCGCAAGAAGGCAACCGTCCTAGCCCTTGGTTGATAAGGGAGTCCGTGACGTAAAACCGGAACCGGAACCGGATGGAGGTAAACACGACATAATGACAAGCAAGCAACAACTATTCTTATCATGTTGCTAATAATTATGCTCAAAATGCATACATAAAAGGTTGCAATCCCCCTTGTAAGGGAGTGGCTGAGTCAAACCATACATATTTGCCAGGAGCTAATATACTTCAATCATCATCCTAGCTCATAGGAGTTAAAAGGCTTCCACAATGCTTCACGACACCACATTACTTGGGTCACCCACAGGGTAAGCAGGCAAGTATCATCTGCCATGGGGCCCAGTAGCTGTCAAAATAGTTTCAATAATTATGTAACTGTTAAAATTATACCAATAAATGTACAGTATATACCTATTTCCCGGAGCTTCTTGGCCATCCATATCAGTCACTTTGGGTCCAACACGAGCATAGTCAGGTCCACCAAGTTCCTTAATGCGCACCTCCCAGTGACCCTTTTCACGCAGCAGTTTGTTAATTTCGTCGTTGAGGTCTCGAATTCGGAACTCGCCCAAACCAGCATTTTGAATCTGTGATACTTTTCGAGCAACTTCGGAGATAACCTGATTTCTCCATTTCTCGGCTTCGCGCAAGTCCTCGCATTCAGATGCCAGAAATGGCCGTCTTGATTTCTGCTGCTGGGTTCCACCTTCCTGAGCTGCTCGCCAACGAGCTAATGTCGTCCTGTTGTTTGGAAAATGCGAACTGTGATTAGTTCTTATATACAAACATTCATTTAGTTGACTCAAAGGACAATCTATTACTGTATACCCAATAAATATATGCAAAACAGAACATTCCTAACGACACGGATTTTACCATTTTAAAATTATTAAAGAAAATGTGTGCAATATACTCACATTGCTTTCTCTGCATTTCGAGCCTAATTGAAAAAAAAATAGGATAACATGAATTAAAGTCTGTATTTTAAGTTGTGCATGAAAATAAGGATTTTGTAAAGATGATTAACCACCCAGAACCATACGTAAAATTAAATAACCTCATAAATAGGGCTAGGTGGTGACTTATTTTCTAAATATGGAAAACCATAAAGTACCCCTGGGGTTATTCTTCTTTACAAGATCCAAAAATGTTTTGAACTAAGCTAAGATGAATAAAAGTCACTTTCATAAAACAAAAGGGCTAAATTTACTGACATCCAAAATTATTTCTATTCAATTTATGGAATAATTTACCATTCTAACATACGGTTAATGCCTGAAAAGAAACCTAAAGCAATAAACTTATCTAAAGACTAGGCATGCATAGTGCAATGAGCCAAACCAGGCTACATTAAACATCATTAATAAATGTAACCTCGCTGGAAGGATAAAAAACAATACTTTTATAATATTTTTAAGGAGTGTCCATAAGTCCTCACTCAAATGGGGGTGGGCAGAGACAGGTTGAATGTAAAAGGGGGATTAAGGATGTGTAGCCTTACTAATACCCCATGGCAGTATTCAGCTTTTATAAGGTTTGTTACTTCCAGACTTGCACGCTCTACACCTGAGCCACAGTGGTCCCCGGTCTTCTTATTGAATTAAGAATCCTTAATAATGTAAGTGATCACATTCAGAATATTAAGTATTTTATTACTATAAGTAGAATATGCACTTACTACTTCCAATTAAAAAGCATCTCCTATAAAATTAAGTAAATAAGTAGTCACCAGGCACCCAAAAAGTATACGGTAACATAATTTCGGCCTTTAAAAATGAAAAATTTCAATACTAATTCACTTCCATACATTCTTGCATCATCATTGGAGAAGCAGATTATTTATAACTAACAGACTCAAGGGGTCTAGTCAGCTCCAAGACTAAAAACTAGAAACGATTTCCTTAAAAAACTATCTGGCATGCTGCAAGTTACTTTTAGTTTGCTCCAAATAGTAACAATTCTCTAGTGGGAAGATTTGCAAATTAATAAAAACAATATTTCCCATTTGGCACCAAAACAAGTCGTGGGCACTGGGCCTTTTTTACGGCTTTATAGCTAGCAACAGCCTCCTTCTCAAAATAGCATCAAATTCTAAGATTTTCCATTTGATATTCTGTCAGGAAGAGGGCCCTCCCAATACCTATGCCTATCTTACAGCTCTGCTCCTAGGAAGTCAGTAATATTGCATGAATAAAAAGTAATGAAAACACGAGAATTCTAACTTTCTGCAATGCTGCAAATTGTGTTCATCCTTTCTGTGCATAGCTAATGGGCTAATCAACCTTTGTTCAGAATGGGGTCTCGCCTCGTTGGGACTGAAGGTTTACCTTCATTTTAGCCTTGAGTAAGTCACAATAATAAGTCCAGAAACATTAAAGATTTCAAATCCTAGTAACATGAAGGTAAACTGACCATAACATTAGTAACAATAATAATTACCATTGTCTCTAGGAGGTATTTTGAGCCTTACAACTTGTAGAACATTCACAATACACTGAACATACGATGTCCAGTTAGATTCAAGTAAATGACAACGTTCATTAGAGTTGATAATATTTAAAAATTGTGTCTTTCAACTTCATCTTTATTATCGTCATTCTTCATTTACATTCAAAAGCTTCATGTAATATATAAAGTTAAATATTAATTACTAGCACATATACTGTCAATCAAATTTAGTCTGTTCGAAACCGAAGGTAGTATTTATAGAATTTAATTGAAATGAACACAGCCAAATATGGAAACATTCTTCTTTAAATTAGTTCTAGGAATTTACATCCCGGAATAAAATTTGTGACATGGAAGAAACGTGTAATACATAAATTCAGTATTCTGTTGATAAGTGATGTTATATATTAATAAAAGCCACATTTCACTTACATATTAGCTTTATAATACAATTCTCAGTTCTGAGTCTTTGTTTAAGAGAAATGTCATATATGATGTATCTCAAGTTTCATAAACGCATTAATATTCAATGCGAAGGGAATGCTGAGCAAGAGTAAATATATATTTTTCTACCAGTAAATATGGTATGAATGGACAATAGGTGAATTGCAGATAATTAACTACATAACGCTTATTTCTCCCCGAGTACCAACAGGTCCCCAAAATATTTTTAGCTACTTTTCTGATCCTCGAGGTATGATGGAACTGAAGTTTCAGTTGTTACTGCAAGTAGGATTTTTATCTATCATTCGTGTTCAAGCCCGCTATGGGATGCTAGGAGGGGTATTCAACATTAATTCCCCGGCTGCAATCTGTGTATACCCCCATCCTATTGAGGTTTTAATCATAAAATCTTTCGGCTTCTCTCATTAGAAGTTACCAATGCAAATAACTCCATATCTTAGTAACACGTAAAATGGCTGACTAAGTTTTCTAGCCAACACAAAGGCAATGAAGATGTATAACAAAAAATTCAGCCTCACATTTCCTTCAAGTTGAAGCTATAACAAGGCAACTATGTATGAACAAAATGCAGAGTTCCTGCAATGGAAATTATTGAAATCAACCATTAAGTATAAGTCGAGAAATTGTATTAACATCCAAGATACCTCACCTTACACAGTTACACAAAAAAAAAAAAGTTTGAGAAATTTGGTTAGTAGTTAAATAATAACTCTCCTTCCTAATCATTAAATCCTCAATTACGGATAAAAACGTGTTTAAAGGAGAGATCCATTTACTAGTGTCCACCTCATTTGAACAAGGATTGAGACAACAGCTAGCAACAACATATCAAGTTATAATGGCACACAAAGATAATGGTAATCATTAACAGTATTACAAGAGTTCCTGCTAAGTACCCACTATATAAACTTCTTCAAAAGAGAACATCTATTCAAACTTCATATTTTTTATTAAATAATTTTCATGATAGACATTTATGCCTGTTGTCAAGGGACAAGTTGTCATCACGACAACTTGTCCCTTGAGTGACAAGTGACAACTTGTCACTCAAGTGACAAAACAGGTCCTCTATTCCCAATACCACACACGAACATTTGCAATATTAAAAGGGTCACGAAGAGCATTTTCGTGACCCTTTTAATATTGCAAATGTTCGTGTGTGGTATTGGGAATAGAGGACCTGTTTGTTTAGTATTCTAAAATAAACTCGTATGTGGTATTGGGAATAGGGAATATTGTTTGATTCTCTCACACCTCCTTGAGCACTTGGCGCCGGGTGCTGATTTTGTGACCCTTTTAATGTTGCAATCACCGCTTCCTTAAAAAAAAAAAAAAAATTAAAGGAATCACCACTTCCTTAAAAAAGGTACCCAATGGCAATAGACATTGGGTACCCTTTTTAAGGAAGCGGTGATTCCTTTAAAAAAGTTTATTTTTTTAAACTTTTTTAAGGAATCACAGCTTCCTTAAAAAAGGTACCCAATCTCACACCTCCTTGAGGCACTTGGTCGATAATAAACACCGCTTGTCCATTCTTACCTTGTACCCGTCTGGTACTAATAATAACGTAGTGAGAAGAATTCATCGCGACAACTGGTGGCAGCGGTGGGATACCACCGCTGCCACCAGTTGTCGTGATGAATTCTTCTCACTACGTTATTATTAGTACCAGACGGGTACAAGGTAAGAATGGACAAGCGGTTCTAAATCAGTTACATAAGTATAGTATAGTACTATACTTACGTAACAGGTCAGTTACATAAGTATAGTACTATACTATACTTATGTAACTGACCTGGGGAGGTACCCAATGGCAATTGTCTATTGCCATTGGGTACCTCCCCAGGTCAGTGACATAAATATAGGTCAAATGCTAGTGTGTGGTATTGGGAATAGTATTCTATAATAGTATTTTAGAATACTATTCCCAATACCACACACAAGCATTTGACCTATACTTATGTTACTGACCTGGGGAGGTACCCAATGGCAATAGACAATTGCCACCCACTCCCCAGGTCAGTTACATAAGTATAGGTCAAATAAACTTTTTTTAAGGAATCACCGCTTGTCCATTCTTACCTTGTACCCATCTGGTACTAATAATAACGTAGTGAGAGGAATTCATCATGACAACTTGTTGTGATGACAAGTTGCCATCACAACAACTTGTCACTTGACAAATGCAAGTTGTCGTGGTGACTTGTCACTTGAGTGACAAGTTGTCACCACGACACTGTCATTAAAAAAGGGTAACCGGACCTTGCATGATAGGATTAACATTCAATATAAAAATATAATTCTTGCGGCAAAAAGACAACAGCTAATGCAAGCAATACGCAATACAGGGAAAATAAAACTCGTTTATACAGTCAAATGATTTATGTACTATAATGTTCCATGGCCCTGAGGAGAGGGAACAAGAGCAGGGGTGTTACAAGGCGTTATATCTTCCGGCTAACCGGCTTTCTCAGAGAACTTTACCGATTAACCATCATACTGCTTTTCACATCCTAGCTCTCACGTCCCATCATCATACTTAAAGAAAAGCATTGAAATGGCACAGTCACGTATCACGATCACAATTTCTTCTACCCTTAAGAGAACTACAGTATACGTGACGGTATGCCGCGGGGAGGGGAAAAAAGAAAGAAAGAAAAAAAAAAAAAGCGAAATTGATTAATATTGTTTATGAAGACCATATGTGGATCTTTATAAGCAACAATAATCTGGGGCCACAGAGATGAAGAAAGGAATGTTTTAAAGGTTTCAATATAATAATAATAATAATGATAACAAAACAAATAATAAAAATGAATAAACATATAGTAGTAATGCTTCTGCATATAAAGTAATAATACTTAAAACATATCAGAAGATATTCATGACATCAAGACATAATAAAAATATGATCAAGATAAGCTATTTATCTTAAAAATATAAAACTTGGCCATATCCAATTTCTAAACATCACTATGGCAATTACATAACAGCAACGTGGTCACTAAAAGGTATGTCAGGATGTTATACAGTATAAAATCAAGATACAAATTTTAATAATACGAAATTCCAAGATACATTAAACATGTTGGAAAAATGCAAATTTGTTAATTCATCACAAAGCACTCCTATCATTTTATTATTATACCATATGATTAACTCAGGAAGTTATCAGAAATTGCACAGGTCTTGTTCAAATGTGCATTTCTGAATTTCTACCATAACTCTCCCTCTTTCTCCTTTGCCGGCACTTCAATTACTCGAGGTTTGTCGATGATTCGCGCTGTTCTGTTACCTTTTTCTACAATACCAATGATCCACGCTTGATAACCTTCCTGTTTCTCGATGTCTTTGCAATAGGCGGCTGCTTGTTCTCGGGGCAGACATATCAATAATCCTCCTGATGTCTCAGCACTCAATCCCTAAAAATAAGAGAAATACTGCATAACATAACAATGACCGCAAGCCCTCATGTAAGAGTTGTGGCAGAGTCAAAGTACACATATCATTGATTTCCCTGCATGCCATAAAAGTCGACTAAATGAGACGAGTATTTTCTTCCTGTGACAAGTCATGGTGACATAGTGTAAATTTTTTAAGCTCATACCGTCTTCCCATTCATACCATTGTAAGACCAAGGATAAAGACTGGACCTACCAGACATTACTTAAGAACAATCTCGATATCCATCCACTGGCAAATGGGAATGGAACTAAAAAAAACTTGGTATCAAGCAATACACTTCATAATCCAGCTTAATATAATGCAATTAAGTCGAAGGTTAAACACAGAAATCCAGAAGTCCTTGTTTCCTACTTACAACAGGCAGTGTGGGCAGGTGAGCAGAGCATATAGAAGAGGAAATTAACTTGTTTAAGTCAGAGAATGTTTGAAATTTGTCGACATCAATCCCCATTATTACATTGCATACAGGTTGGGGCAGAGGAATCAGGCTGGATGCCCTTCCTAACGCTCTGCAGTGTCCTCGATCATGTGCTTGACACTCCTGAGTCATGAGCTCTATCCAATGCACCACCACAGCTCCATTACAGTCAGAGAATAAGGTAAGTACTTAACGTACCTGAAGAAGATGGAACATGTTTCCACAGGCCTTTGCCACTGCAGCCATCTTGGCAATGATTGGAAGATTGTGAATGACGAACGAAACCTCACTCTTCTGGTTCTTGGCTAGTGTCTGAGCATGTCCTAACAAACCAAAGCCAGTCACATCTGTAGCACCGTGAGCATTATACTTGTGCATAAGTCGAGCAGCTGTTTGAAAAAAGGTGTAATTCGGTGAGTATGAAGTCCAAGGCAAAGATATATAATAATAAAGATTTTTATCTTAGAAGGAACAACACTGTCTGTACTTCAATTTATTAGGAAGAGCGAATTTCCCTCTTCACAGTCACTGACATATCTGTAAATCTACTTTAAAAAAGCCCTGGGTAAAATGGTCTTTTCTAGTTAATATACTGCAAATACATGTCATTAAAGTGTAATTCCCGAATTTATTTCTAGCTTCAAGTCCTTGATGTGCAAGTGAAAAAAATTGAGCAGCAAACCATGCTTGATAACCTCTTCCTCTTTTTCTTTGGAATTCACAAACTATATAAAAGTACTAATCACAGCCTCATGCACGCTTATATGCAATTTATCACCTGCATTACAGGAAGTGGATAAAATGAAACACAAACATAAAGGACTTGATATACACCTGTTCTGTTAAGGCGAGCCATTGAGTCCATGGCTCTCTGGTAGGCTTTTCTTATATCTTCTTCCGAAACCACTAGCTTAATTCGATTCCATCTCTCAGGCTGATCCAACCACTGGTGAGCGTTTACAGCAACCTGCGTTCCTAAGGGTTTTGTCAGCACCAAGACATCACCTACTACAGCACAATCTGGCCTGTAAATAAAGTACAATTTGCAGGTATCAGTACTTGTAGTTTGTAAATGACTTACTCAAGAGTTATAGAACTGATACTCTCCTTAAACAATTTATGTACTCCCTAGGAAATGCATAAAAAGTTTTTCTTTTAATAGACATACTAAGCAATAACTTTTTATTGTCTTGAAGCCAATTTGCAATGCTTCAGAACTATTGTAATACTGTAATGTTCTAATGGGAAATAATAACTCTCAATGACAAATTAAAACACCGACTGATATATGAAATAATCAAAAGTCCATACTGCATTATGAGATCAAACTTTGCAACAACAAAAAATATACTGCCGGAAACATTTTAGGAGTAAAAAATACAACGTTCTCATTCATATATATAGATGAGGGCTTCTAGAACATAAAGGTAGTGAGCCCCAGTCTCATATCCTCCAATCTGAACTTACAAACTATTTTTTCACTAGGGAAAAAAGCAGGCTCACACTTAAGGCATTGAGTAAGGCAGAATAGTCATTAGCCCATCAGGTTACATAAACAATGGCTGCAATCCCCGGTGTAAGGGGGGTGGTCAAGTCAAAGCACACATTAACTATAAACCAAATATGCCATGAACACTCCTCTTACCTCCTAAGGGATAAAATGTGTCACAATTTCCCTCATCATCCTGCTTGGTTCACCCACAGGGTAAGTGGGCCCCATCAGTTAGGGGCACTAAAAACCTCCAGAACAGGATGTCATGATAGAATATACAAAAAGAACTTACACTATAAATTCGTTTGGTTGGCAAACAGTGGTTGCCACTCCCCCGATGGTACACCAAGGATTCATCACAGTCTGACCTCCAGTTATGAATGTGTTTGCTTCTTGTGCAGCATCCTGAAATAAAACAAAACGGGTGAAGAAAAGGTCAAAATTCTTTTACTACATGTCACGCAAGGTCACTCAACTAGTTTTTTAAGGGTACAGAGGACCTATAATTATATTAAATATTTCGTAAACTATGGGGACTTCAGTACTGCTGTGGTTACAGCAATTGACTGGGGATGTGACATACCCCAGTGCAAACTCACTGTGGGCACTAAAAACGGCATCTAGCCTTAATTCCCCAACTCCAACCTGCGTCCACTCCCATTCATATGGGGATTAATAGTAAGACATAAAACGGCAAACTCCAGTTTCAATTCTGGAGACGAATTTAAAAGAAAACGACCAAAGCCATAAATAAATAGCTTTTTCCTCACCTTGAATCCTCTCATCATAAGAGGCACAACAACATCTCTCTCCTTTTCCGTCATTTTTGTTGACACTCCCAAGAGCATTAACATGTTGTCGCAATCGGTCACCCCCATGGCAAACAGGTCACTCAACACATTGGCACATGCTATCTTACCTACAACAGAAATTACAATATTGGCAACTTTGCTACACATGTACTTAATTATTGACTGTAGTTGTGGCATCCTTTTTGGTTCAAAAACAAACGTTAGCTTGTTTTAAATATAAATAATATGAATGCCTTAGCGTTAAAACACACACATACAAAGGATGAAATATCCCTAACAAGGGGCGTGGTCAAGTCAAAGCACACTCAGTACCCAAAGCCTACTTAATAAAGCATTAATACATCACCTTGGGGAAAGTAGTCACACTTACCCATCATATAAGGATCATCAACCAGAGGGTAGAAGAAATCTGTTGTTTGTACGAGAGAGAGACCACCGTGTCTCAATGGAGTCACACTCGCATCCATTCCAATACCTGGAATAAAGAATGCAATCTACTTAATTTACTATTCAATATACAGTATGTACTTATATATAGTTACTTACGGGATCTTGTAAAGATAGAGTAAGTCCCATAATTTAAATAACCCAATAGATTGTTAGGTTAGGTGATTTGCCTTGTAAACAAAAATAATCCTAGAGTACCCTGGGATTACTCTTTTTTTTTTTTACAAAATCCTACTTTTACTAATATATCACTGACAACACCTTCTGGATATGGATTAAGTTAATAAATGGAGAAGGTAATGAAAAAAGAGTTTACGGATGGATGTCATCAATATGAGTCTACTTCATAGGTCAAGAAGAAACAGCATTTGTGCAGTGGCATTCCTAGGGAACTCCAGTCTGTTCTACACAAGAGTATTGCAAAAATATATGGAGTTATATATTAAAACACAGACTGACCCCTGTCTCTCACCCGAAGGCAGAACAATTGCCCATTGGGCAACCCCTTTGGACGACTGCCTCTTCAATATTCAAAATGAGTACTACAGATTACAATAATATTTTTGCACACATCATCTAATACTCACCTAACCTTCTTTTCATTCATTAATTTTTGAACTACATGATATATTTTACTTTAATTTTATCAAGGGTCAATTGTGAGCTTTTACATTATAAAATTGGGGCAATTGTTAGCTTTTGCATTATGAAATTGTAGCAATTGTCTGTTTTTGCATTATGAAAGAGAGGCAACTGTCTGCTTTTGCATTATAAATAGGGGCAACTGTCCACTTCTGTATTATGAAATGGGGCAATTGTCCGCTTTTGTATTATGAAATAGGGGGAATTGTCCGCTTTTGCATTTATGAAATGGGGGGAATCGTCAACTTTTGCATTATGAAATAGATGCAATTGTCCGCTTTATCTTTATAAAATGGGGGCAATTGTTCGCTTTTGCATGATGAAATAGGGGTAATTGTCTGCTGTTGCATGATGAAATAGGAGCAATTGTTGGCTTTTGCATTAGGAAATAGGGGCAATTGTCTGCTGTTGCATTACGAAACAGGGGCAATGGTCTGCTTTTGCATTACGAAATAGGGGCAATGGTCTGCTTTATCATCATGAAATAGGGGCAATAGTCAGCTTTTGCATTATGAAATAAGGGCAATTGTCTGCTTTTGCATTATAAAATGGGGGCAATTGTTCGCTTTTGCATTATAAAATGGGAGCAATTGTTCGCTTTTGCATTATGTTCTTCTCCCCCGGACGGCACCATGTCCAAATCCCTAGAGTAGCTCATTCTGCCCTTCTTCGCCGATGCTGTTAAGTATGATAATTTTATTTTCTGTTATAAGCATCTTCTTAATGCAAATGACAGCTTAAACAGACAGGGTTTGAAAATTACATTGTTGTTATTATTTCTATCCATTGCTAAAATAGTTTAATGAGCTACACATTCTCCATCCCCCGTGTGCAAGAAACTGTTTTTATATTAGTTTAAATAAACTAAATGTGTTTTCAATCTATTAACTTTCCAGTAAGTTTTTTATCTTTGAAATATTCTGTTTGAATGCTTCTACACATGAATGACTGTTTATAGAGACAGGCATACCAGTTGTTTTTAGTTTTCATGTATATCTTCAATTTGAATAAATAGACAGCTGTATGGATACACTGTAACTTAGTTCTTGAAAGGCAGCATTGACAGATTACAGTATTATTTTCATTTTATGGCTATTATTCTCATTAAAGTTTTTAAATACTGTATATGTTTCTTTGCTCATTTTATGGGCATTATTCTAGTGAAAATTTGGATTGTCTTTTGAATATATTTTTTTTTATTTCATGTTAAAGGAATATTCTTTGTATATTTGTTGCTAATTCGTCAATGCCTTCAAGTTGAAAAAAAAAAAATATCTAGAATAATCTTTGATTTTCTGCAAAACTTCTACATAAAAAAATATGCTTATAAAAGCACTGTCTAGGATTTTGTCCGCTAAATATAGTTAGGTCATCAACCTTTTTTTATTAAACTTTATAATATATAGCTTTCCTATACTTACCCTGGTAGCTCTTAAGATAAATTGCAAAAACTCATAGTAGGGATATAATGAGATTTTCAGATATGCTGCGAATCTTAAATTAGAAATATAGTATAGCAATATTGGTTCATGTGTGCTGATGGTACTTGATTGTGAAATGGGAGATTTTTAATAAATAGTATTGTATAAGGGAAGCTAATTCTTTATATGAAAGTATTTTTAGTTGAACTATGGGTTTTTATCATTTATATAATTCTTATGATTGCTAACTTTTTTTTTTTTTTTAACTTGTGAACAGCATACTATACTAGGAAATTGAAAGTGATAATTATGTAGATACAGTGTGACAGTCACCTTTTTTTTTAAGATCTTAAAAATAATTGAAAAAACAGTGAGCACAATACTTCATCCATTATCACATAAGTGTAGAGGATAGTGTATTGAAATTGCATATCTTATTCTATTAGCATGTAAGACGGGATTTTTACTACGACTACAAAGTAACCGTGCTTGTATTGCACTAACGTAGATATTCTCTTGTGATTTTTTTTTTTTTTGGGGGGGGGGGTATATTGCAAGAATCGTTTGTCAAGGACAATGATAGTTGTCATACTTTTGATTTCTTACAATTGCCGGTCGTACTGCATTAATCAAGTTATGTCTAGTCAGTGTATCACTTCCAGTGAGAGAGATGTCGTACATAAAAGGTACCGAATTCTCTCACTGAGAATAATAATATGCAGGACTTGATTCTCTTAAGCAATACTTTTAATTTTTTTGTTTGGCTGATTTATAATATTGCCAATTTATGTAAAGCTAAGGGGTGTCCTAGTGGGTTATTCTGTTAATAACCCATGATGATAAAAGTATATGCTGCTGTTATTATTATAATTGTAACTGTACTTGGCTAATATTAACTGTTATAGATTTCAAGAGTATTTTGTGAATAAAATTTTTTATAATGGGTTAAAAAAAAAAAAAAAAAAAAAAAAAAAAAAAAATGGAGCTGCCTCGTGTGTGCCAGTAGGCATGTTGCAGTGTCCTCTATTCTTATGTTCTTATGATAAGGATAGGATAGTGGTACAGACTCTCAACTCAGCAGTCTCAGTAAGTACACCATTAGATGTGCGAAACTTGTGATTAAACAGTATCTTCACGAGCTTGAGATTTTTGCTGAAATTGCTGTCTTGCTGGACTCATATGTGGTAAATATTTAATTTAAAAAAAAATTGGAAAACATCGTAAAAGCCTAGAAGATAAATTATTTTTTTTTATCATTATTCTGATAAAAACAAAACGCAACAAATTCTTCTAATAATGTAATAAAGATATAGATAATCATATTTAATATACAAAATTAATTATTTAATGACACGTGACGAAGCACGTAAACATAAACAAACGAACAGAAACAAATTCAAAATTTACCGCCACGTGTTTGGCATGTGCCAAATCTCTGATACAGTATCTGGTCTTTTACCCCTATAAACGTTTCTTGTACTTAATTTTTATGAATAAAATTCATAGATTTAAACCTATATGTAACAGGCCTTAAATACCGTCCTTCAACACCTAAAATAAACCTATTTACTGTCACCATTGAGGTACGTTTGGCACCGAGTACCGGTAATCAGTTCATATTCCTAATTTCATGCACAACAAAAATATAACTATGCAAAGATTACTTAATAAATCTAAAAAAAAAAGAAGTAAATCAAGATGGGGCAAAATTAATTATGAGCATACAGATAAAGCAAAACGTAAAAAAAAAAAAAAATAGGTTACCGATCCTGGTGATGGGGAGATGCATGAAATGCGTGGCATGGTCATGTTCATGCCCCGTGCCATCATCCTGTTGCAGTCCCTCCAGAAGGCGCTGAAGAACCTCCTGGGGGACCTTGCACCCTCATCCTTTGAGATCTGCGAATCTCGTAAGCCTGAAATTGGCATCGAGTTCGTGTGCCACGGGGTTAAAAGGGCGTCGTAGGGACAAACTCGTCCCTCCCAATTCAAGCTGTGCCGCTGTTGTTATGGGATCTTGTGGTACTTGCGTGGGCTCTATATACACTTCCATGATATATAAGGGTTATATTAGCTCAAGAATTGTATTAAACAACGCACACGAGTCACTTCTATACGTTACAGCACGTTTTTAGAGCAATGGGACAGGAGCCGAGTCAATCACTCGCTCCTTCGATCTCTCCCGTTGGCTGATTTAAAGAAAAATCCATAAGTTAGGGATGAGTTATGCCTTGATCATTAGGGATTTTTCCTAGATTCCTATTGTATTTTTTGCAGTGACTGCATATTAACAGGGTATTGATATTCAATTTATCAGTATTAAAGTATACGAATGCATAAATATTTGTAATTACTTAAATAGACAATCAGAACGAATTTAATACTATTATTACATATTTTATTTTCTTGGATTAATTCGGTCAATTATATGTTGATTCAGTTTAATATTAAACACAATTAATTAGCTACTTTAACTAGATTAATAATATTAGTAATGAAAGTGATTAATTACCTGAAAGTAGATAGTTTAAGAAAAATATGAATTTTATTACTAAAAATCCTTAGATATGGAGAAGATTTCCTTCAAAATGGATACATTGTTTCTCCGGTTTCTTCAAAATGGCCACCTCTGAGCCATCGGATTTTGTAATGTCCCGGATGATGCGCAACCACAATGCTTTGTTATTGGCTGGAAGAAATGATGACGATTAATCCACACTGCTTTCTTATTGGCTTAAAAAAGTGATGACGTTTAATTTATATTGCTATTTATTGGCTAAGAGGAGTGATGACGTATAATAAACATTGCTTATCTATTGGTAAGAAACAATGATGACGATTAATTCTTATCTGTGATTGGTTTTCAGTGATGAAAATGTAACTTCAAGCATTATTTATAAGACAGAAAAGTATAATTATTAATATATATATATTCAATGTTTTTTTTGAAATATGCCCTAATAATGAATTTTCCTAAATGTTTAGAAAAAATATTTATTGATATAGAAGAAAATGAGAGTAGCTTTAAATTTAAAATTTGAAATATACTGATAATGAGATTTATTAAATATTTCAATAGTATATTTCAGTTAGAATAAAGAAATATACATATATATAATCAATATAACTTTTATATTTGCAACAAATTAAGTAGAATTTTAAGTCAAGCAAAATATATTTCCTTAAAAATAATTACATAACTGATATGTAGTCTCCGTGACAAAATGGTAGCATTCGCGACTCTGAGGCGGCAGATTACATCTGCAAAACAAGTCCTGCGCAATAAGGCAACCGTCCTAGCCCTTAGTAGAAAAGGGAGTTCGTGACGTAGAACTGAATGCAATCCATACAATATATATATATATATATATATATATATATATATATATATATATATATATATATATATATATATATATATATATATATATATATTTATATATATATGTATATATATATATATATATATATATATATATATATATATATATATATATATATATATATATATATATATATATATATATATATATATATATATATATATATATATATATATATATATATATATATATATATATATATATATATATATATATATATATATATATATATATATATATATATATATATATATATATATATATATATATATATATATATATATATATATATATATATATATATATATATATATATATATATATATATATATATATATATATATATTGTAACTGATTATGTTTCGTATATATTGTATACATTTATCTGAATTGTGGCCCCTTCATAACACAATTATTTCCATGGATTTCGTTGTCATAATAAAAACAAAATTAAAATGTGAAAAATACAAGTTTTTCACATCACGTTTGAGAGCTTGATATTTTCTTTTACATAAAACATTCAAATTTACACTTAAAATGTTTAATGATATTATTATATACAATATTTAATGTTTCCAGAGTGATTTGAAAAAAAACTATGACGTCACGTGAAATATTACATAAAATAAAACAAGTTAATTGAGAATAACAGTAAATGAGACATCGTTTTTAAAGCCTAAATTACATTTTTAAATTATAATATTTTGCAAAAATTTAGAAGAAAATTATAGATATAGGTAAAAGTTCTCTGTAATATTATTGTTATTTTTGCTGCTAAGCAATGATTGGCGGGACGGATTACGGGGTCACGTAGAAGTTTATTCGTATCCGAATATCTGTAGATAATATCCGGATAATTAAATATTTACTGCTTTATATACCTTTCATAAGTGATACATATAAGTTTAGTTTTTTTTAATGCATAAATAGAGAATTTAATCATAACATAGTTAGTAAAATATGACTGAAAAATAAGAATAAAATTGATGAATTAATACAAGGAGGATGAAGTCAGAGTCACGCTAACGTATTGGAATGCAATGTTTATTTCGTTGTCAAGAGACTGGAGTCAATGGGGGCCTTGTTTTAAGGGGGTTTTCTCACTCTCTCCCCTTGGAGGAGGGTCAGGAATCTTGAGGCTGTACTTGCACCAACAGAAGGGAGGGAATTCTTAGTTGAGGGCGCAGTGGCGGAGAGGTAATTCAACAACTTTCCCCTCCTCCAGGCGCTGAGTCCTTCTTCTTCAGCCAACCCCTTGAACTACACCTGCCCTTTACACCAGCCCAACACCTCGCAGTTTGCCCTCACTGTGGGCATTTTGGTGCCCTGACAGGTAGGATAAACATTATTTTGACGTATCCTGGTATAAAGTATGGTATTATTGCATCTCAATACTGTGTATGGTATTGCAACCTAATATTGGGTATGGTATTATTGCATCTCGAGTATTGGGTGTGGTATTATCGCATCTCAATATTGGGTATGGTATTATTGTATCGCAGTATTGGGTATGGTATTATTGCTATCAGAATGGGGATGCTATTCTTTCAGTCTAGTATAAGGTATGTTTTGTGCACTAATAGTCTGTTTGGTATTAATGCATCATAATATTGTGTATGGAATTATTGTACTAATATACCGCATTGGACCTCAGGAATCTAAGTTACACACTTCTAGACTAGTTACTGTAGTTACTACTAGGATAGGTTGTCAGTGATATGCTCCCTAGTGATTATTAGTTTGTGTTGAGACATAAACGAAATTATCCACAAATTTAGCAAGTTGTGGATGATGGTTGCATTTCCATTAGTGATTTTATTGGAATTAAAATGAAATATTTTACTGATATGAGGGAGATTATCCCCATTTTTGTACGGTGATGTACAACGGAAGTTCATTTAATGTCTTTAAAGAAAACTTGAGTTGTACAGTTTATATATTACGTATTTGCTATTACATATTTGTTATTATATTTTAGTCTATTTTTATTCGTAGTTTTACGTTTATATAACTCTGTTAATTACAAAAGTCATGGCAAAGTTAAAATATTGTTTAAATTGGAATACCATGTCAATATTCGTGAGAAATTCGTTTTAAATTGGATTGAATTGACCAAATTCATACACAGAGCTAATCAAACCTGCAAATGTTTACTCTATATTATCTTTGCTATTTTTACTAGACATATAGAATATTAAGGCGTTTATAGCATACAAGTGGTTTATACCAGATCCCAGTACACATTTATACAGCCTTTTATCACTACCAAGTTAATTCCCGTAACTTTGGCAAATAGTAATGATAAAGAGTATTCACCCCAGAGTACTATTACATATTGATATGCTGTTATATGTAGCAAAAAAGTGACTACTAATAGTAATACCGTAATTGTGATACTGGAATAGTAAAGTCAAGAGTGAAAAACACGCAAATATCACGTCAACAACGCTTGCTATTTGCTTTTCGTTAATAGTCTTGCCTTTATTAACTATTTATAGTTTGACAATATTACAAAGGTACGCTATATTAGCTCAAGCTTTTCTTTTTCGAGGTACAAACTTGAACTAAACATCGCATTTATTGCATGATTGGTCAGTATTATGATATATTTTCTGCTGTTGTTACAAAAATTAGATAAAACGGATGTGTAAAGTATTGTCTTTATTTTGTGTATATTGCAGTCGTTATGTGCGTGCGTGTGTGTGCCTGAGGTTTTTACCCTTAATTACTTCCGTAGGCCTAGTGTCCTTTGCAGGTCTTAAAATATGTAAGCAGAGGTTATTAGTCTTGGAATGCGTGCTTCTTATCTGTCATAAAGAGAGTGAAGACGTCACATTTGAGAGAGAGAGAGAGAGAGAGAGAGAGAGAGAGAGAGAGAGAGAGAGAGAGAGAGAGAGAGAGAGAGAGAGAGAGAGAGAGAGAGACAGTAACTGCACTATGTATACATTATCAGAGAGAGAGAGAGAGAGAGAGAGAGAGAGAGAGAGAGAGAGAGAGAGAGAGAGAGATAACGATAAGACTAAAATAAGGATAAATATATCTCCTCTGTCATCTTGAGCTTAGTACTCATATGGTGTGTGTGCTGTATAGAATAATGGTGATTTTTTCCAAATTTTCTCTACTGTTTTGCTCAATTTATCATGGTGATTTTTTTCTGTGTTCTTTTGTATCCTGTGAGTCTCTTTCATCCATTAAATGTGATTATTTTCCTGAGTTTCTGTCTTTGTAAAAAATGAAATTTGAATGATGTTTTCATATACTTGGAGTGTGTTCTAAGTACATGCTGTGTGTGAAAAAAGATTAAGTCAAGTCATCACATTACATTGAGCTTACTTATAAAAGTGGATGTATTTTTTTTCTTTCTTTCATTTAAGTTTTAGTGTGTATAACAATGATTGCGATTATTTAATCACTTAATAACTTAATTATATATATATATATATATATATATATATATATATATATATATATATATATATATATATATATATATATATATATATATATATCACTGTTATATTAGAGAGCTTTACATGCGAATATTTAGGAATTGGAGCCAGACAGTCAATGTACTAAAAATCTGTTTATTATAGTTGCTATAACAATCTCATAGAAACCTTAATTATACACTCATTGTCGATTTACCAAGGTCAGAGCTTTAATGTTGCAGTGATTATGTACTGAGGCCATACATATAGGTTCATTATGTCGAGATGTTATACCGAGGTCACAGCGTCATATATCCAGGTCATAGACAGGGTCACAGTGCAAAGGATGTGAACCAAGGACACTGAGAGAGTCGTTGTGTAGTATGTACCAAGGTCGTAGAAAATGTCAGTATGCGGAGTGTATGTACCAAGGTCATAGACAGGGTCACTGTGCAAAGAATGGGTACCGAGGTCAAAGAATGGGTACCGAGGTCACAGGAAAGAGTCAGTGTGCAAATATTTTGCACCAAGTTCATAGACAGAGTCATTGTATAAAAGTGTATTTAAAATGGTCATAGACAGAGTCACTATTCCTAAGACAGTGTATTAAGGTCGCAGAAATCTTCACTGTGCAAAATATCGAAATTTGTACCTTTCTATATTGGGAACGGATTGGCCTACAGAAACGAGACTTATTTAATTATACTTATTAAGAGTTTTTCTGAGTGATAAACCAATGAGATTTCGACCTTGTATTCTATATTCATTCTTAATTACGCAGAGTGTGAGGACAGAGAACGACGAATACATCATAAATCTGTTTTCTTTGTCTTCTAGACTCTGAAATTCGGCAGCCTGATTGAGTACTCACTATAATAAACTAATTTTTCCATCATTTTACTCATGATTTTTATCCAAACTTTAAAACTCAGCCGCCTTATGGAGTACTCCATATAATAATCTAATCTATCCTTCACTCGCTCTTATTATTTTCCTCCAGACTTTGAAACTCGGCAGTCTGATTGAGTACCACCATGGACAACGACTTTGATCGCCCCGGCACCCAGTCCTCGATTAATCGGCGGGCATGGGACCAGCAAGGGAAAAATGCCGCCGCCCCTGCAGTCCCAAAAGCTACGGCTGACCCCTTCCAGTATGACAACGAGACCATACAGAAAAAAGGATGTTGGTACAATTTCTCCACATGCGTGGGTCGTAAGTACACAAACCTTTTTGTAAGTATTTATATCATATATTTATATGTATTTATTATTATTATTATTATTATTATTATTATTATTATTATTATTATTATTATTATTATTATTATTATATTGAACTCTAATCATTAAAGGGACTGGCAGTTGATAGTGATACCAGTAGGGTAGTACACACACACATACACACACACACACATCTTCCAGCATAAAAAGTGAAAAGAACCATTGAAATTTAAGCTTACTTAATTTTTGGAGTCCAGCTTA
>JAXCGZ010009622.1:82500-107500 GCA_037179515.1 Halocaridina rubra
GTAAGTTTTTATCCATTCCAAGACATTTCCACCTATTCTAGCCATTGAGTGCAGCTTCCTAATAAGTTTCCCATGTGGAACAGAGAGAGAGTGTGTGTGTGTGATTACCTAATTGTGTTTACGGGAAAGAGCCCAAAGCTCGTATCTTCCCGTCTCCTGATCGGTTCCATTTTTAGACTTAGTGATACTTATCATACCTGTCCTTAAAACTATGGATTGAGATAGCATTAACTACCTCCTCGCTTAGCGAATTCCAATTATCAACTACTCTTACACTGAAAAAGTATTTCCTTACATCCTGCAAACAAGTTTTCTTCCGAAGCTTCAAACTATGACCTCTAGTTCTAGAGCCAGCCATATCGAAATATCGATCCCTGTCCACTCTATCATAACCATGAAGGAATTTAAAGACTGTCACCATATCCCCCCTTACTCTTCTAGCTTCGAGTGATGGCAAGTCTAATTCCCTCAGCCTCTCATCATAACCGAGATTGCGTATTTCTGGCACCAGTTTCGTGGCATGTCTTTGAACTTTTTCAAGCTTAGCTATGTGCTTTTTCAAGTGCGGATTCCAAAAGGGGGCTGCATATTCGAGTTTTGGCCTCACATAGGTTACATAAATATTTCTGAACATTTCCTTGTCCATGTGCCTGAAGGCTACCCTTACATTTGATAAGAATGCATATGCTGCCCTTACTACGCCATTTATATGTATTTCTGGAGACAAATCTGCCAGTATGTTTACTCCTAGATCTCTCTCATTTTCTGTCTCTTGAAGTTGTACTCCAGCCACCGAGTAGTCAAGCTTGGGCCTTCTTGCACTTGTACCCATTCTCATTACCTTACATTTTGAGGTATTGAATTTCATTAGCCACTTTTCTGACCACTCATGCAGATTATTTAGATCCTCCTGAAGTTCTCTACCATTGTTCTCGTTTTTTACTTTCTTCACAATCTTTGCATCATCTGCAAACATATTCATGAATGAATTTACAGACCGAGTAGTCAAGCTTGGGCCTTCTTGCACTTGTACCCATTCTCATTACCTTACATTTTGAGGTATTGAATTTCATTAGCCACTTTTCTGACCACTCATGCAGATTATTTAGATCCTCCTGAAGTTCTCTACCATTGTTCTCGTTTTTTACTTTCTTCACAATCTTTGCATCATCTGCAAACATATTCATGAATGAATTTACAGACCGAGTAGTCAAGCTTGGGCCTTCTTGCACTTGTACCCATTCTCATTACCTTACATTTTGAGGTATTGAATTTCATTAGCCACTTTTCTGACCACTCATGCAGATTATTTAGATCCTCCTGAAGTTCTCTACCATTGTTCTCGTTTTTTACTTTCTTCACAATCTTTGCATCATCTGCAAACATATTCATTAATGAATTTACAGACCGAGTAGTCAAGCTTGGGCCTTCTTGCACTTGTACCCATTCTCATTACCTTACATTTTGAGGTATTGAATTTCATTAGCCACTTTTCTGACCACTCATGCAGATTATTTAGATCCTCCTGAAGTTCTCTACCATTGTTCTCGTTTTTTACTTTCTTCACAATCTTTGCATCATCTGCAAACATATTCATGAATGAATTTACAGACCGAGTAGTCAAGCTTGGGCCTTCTTGCACTTGTACCCATTCTCATTACCTTACATTTTGAGGTATTGAATTTCATTAGCCACTTTTCTGACCACTCATGCAGATTATTTAGATCCTCCTGAAGTTCTCTACCATTGTTCGTGTGTGTGTGTGTGTGTGTGTGTGTAAGATCAGTTAAAAATTAGTGACCCCCAAAAGTTAAATAATCTCGTATATCGTTGGGTTAGGCGCTTTGCCTTGTAAATGTGAATGATCTTTGAGCACCTTGGGGTTCGTGCTCTTTACCGGATCCTAACCAATAAATATAAAAATAAATTAGTGCATCCTGTGGGTTCGTGTTCTTTACCTGACCATAATTATAAATATTAAAATATAAAAAATTTGGAAATTCAACCACTGGTGGCGTTTGCTGATATTCTCAACCATAGGGTCACTAATCCTTACCTGCTCACCTCCTCCTCCTCCTCCTCCTCCTCCTCCTCCTCCTCCTCCTCTTCTTCTTCTTCTTCTCCTTCTTCTTCTTCTTCTTCTCTTTCTTCTTCTTCTTCTTCTTCTTCTTCTTTTTCTTCTTTCGTGCATATTGTAAAAATGTATTATTATTATTATTATTATTATTATTATTATTATTATTATTATTTATAATAATAATAATAATAATAATAAGAAGAAGAAGAAGAAGAAGAAGACGAGGAAGAAGAAGAAGAAGAAGAAGAATACCTGTTATAAGTGGAGTAAGAGCTAACGAAGCTAGTGGGGAATGGAGGCGATTATCGAAGGGGGGAATAGAGGGAGAAAAATCTCGCCTTTCTCCCCCCCCCCTCTCTCCGGTTTCCTAGCGACACCAAAACTCCACAAAATTCCGCTAAGCTTCACCCCCATACGTACAATAATAATAATGATAAAAATAATAATAATATAATAATAATAATAATAATAATAATAATAATAATAATAATATCTCTAGAACAAAGAAGAAATAGTTATAGTGTGTGTGTGTGTGTGTGTGTGTGTGTGTGTGTGTGTGTGTGTAATTATGTGTGTATGTACCTGATTGTGTATGTATGTGTGTATATTTACCTAATTATGTTTTTACATATTTGTGTATGCGTATGTGTGTATTTATGTAATTGTATGTGTATATGTTTACCTAATTATGTGTATATGTGTATATATCTAATTGTGTGTGTTTTATTTTTTTACATTGTGACACCAGGACGAGCCAAAAAAAAAAAAAAATCGGGCCTGGGCACGATGAATACATAAAGTATAGAGAAATAGAGATGGAAAGTGTAATGACTTGTCAGATGTGAAGGGATAATAAGAGATGTGTAATGAATATCCAAGAATATTTAGTGTCGCTGTAGGCATAGAAAAAGAACCGTAACTGAAGGAAGATTTAATATCGAACTGTCCTGAACAGTCCTATTTAAGTTCAAAACAACCTTCAGCTGTAGCATCGCAACAGGCGGCTGGTGTCATGGGCCAACCTACTACATATGTAATGTGTATGTATATTTGTGTGTATCTGTATGTGTATGTGAATTTACCTAAATGTGTGCGTTTGTAGTGATATATCTTATTATTGTACTTTTTACGGATTGTATAAGGCTACTAATGGGGATAAGGGAATGAAAAGCATAAAGTTCCTCCCTCGTAGCGTTCTTTGTGGGAAGAAAAATACAAAGCAGGGGACTCCCCTTGCTTCGCCCCAATTAGTCGACTTTTGCGACACGCAGGGAAACACGGAGGACGTTTATATGTATGCACTAAATAACGCAGCTCACCTGAAGAGGCGAATCTTCTTTGTTCTTTCTTAACGGTTGTGGTCACCCTATTAGCATTAGTTTATAAGATTTTTGTTAGCGTTTTATGAGTCACTGTTGAGCATTTGACCAATATGCTCTAGCGGTCCTCAGCGTCAAAACAGATATCGGATTAAATCAGAATTTCTTTCTTGAAAACTAATTATGGAAAATGGATAAGTGGATTATTGGAATCCATCCTGTTTTTTTTTTTTTTTCTTTTTTTTTTTTTTTTTTTTTTGAACGGATAGATATTTTGAAATTTGAATCCTCTGTTCTTTCGTAACGGTTTTTGCCACCTTGCAAGTTGCAGTCCAATACGGCATCACGATTTAAAAAAAAAATGGCTTATTTTTCAAAGCAACAATAGGAGAAATTGGAATCTCTCTCTCTCTCTCTCTCTCTCTCTCTCTCTCTCTCTCTCTCTCTCTCTCTCTCTCTCTCTCTCTCTCTCTCTCTCTCTCTCTCTCTCTCTCTCTTTAAGCGGCTTTTTGCCACCCACTTTGTTCGAAAAGATTCAAACCTTTTTCTGAACAACAAATTGAAATATAAAACAGTTGGATTATTTGAATCCATCCTGTACTGGTTCTTTGTATCAGTTGGATTATTTGAATCTAACAAACTTTTATAACGGTTTTCATCCTTTTATAACGGTTTTCATCACCCTATTTATTCAAAAAATTGGATCTTTAAAAAAAGGAGAGTTAAACTTACTATTATTTGAATCCTTCCTTTAACGGCCATTTTGTATTGATTGGATTATTTAAAATTTTAATCTAACGTAAGTTTATAAAGTTTTTTGCCACCCTAGTTGTTCGAAAAATTTAATTTAAAAAAAAAATGGAAAACAAAGGCTTGATTATTTGAAATTTGAGTCCGCCGGAGTTTTATAACTGTTTTTGCTATCCTGTCATCTCAGGTCGGTTATGACGTCACAACGTACGTGTGTTAGCGACAGTTGGTTGTTCAGGGCAACGTTTAGTATATATAAAGTTGGTTTCGTGTACTACCTGTACACCAACTGAATAGATATTGATTACAATTGTACACGCGTCTACACTCGCAATTACTTAAATTTGTTTTTTGTACTGATTTTATAATGTACGTAATTGTATGCTATAATGCAAGTACCTTCAATATAATTTAAGTACATGATATTACATACCAACTTAAATTGTATGTACTTACCTGCGTTTTATTACTAATGGAATTTCTGTTTTAATGTTTTATGTTTGTATGTAATTAAATACATATTATTGATTACTTACTTGTATGGTGTTTAAAGGACCATATACTATACATACTTACATACAATTACATTGTATTACTTAATAACGCAGTTCGTTGCTTTGTATGTACATACGTACATTTGTTAGATTACTTACTAGAGGAAATATTTGTAAAAAGTACTGCCACGTTGTATGTTGTCACATATATTAAAGTGTTTACTTACCAAGTTAGGTAGTTATTTCATGAATTGATATTATTTGTAATTACATACAGTATATCACATATTTACTAACATATGCACCATCTGTATATTAATTTTATAAGGACATCTTAATGGGTTTTTATATTAGCGATTACTTGACTGATTTAATCGAACTAGTCTATTTTTTAGTGAAATTAATAACCTGCCAAATATATTAGTAGCCTAGCGAGCGGATTTTTTTTAAATTCAATTTTAGGTCTATCCTTAAGGATAATATAGACTCTAATATTTTACATTAGGCGCACTAAAGATACAGTTTTAATAATGTATTTATTTATGTAGATATGTAATTATTTATATATTTATTTAGTTATGTTATTTCTATTACATGTTATTTATTTGAGTAAATGTGGTCACCGCAGCAAAGTGATAGTATTCGCGACTTTAGGTCGAGGGTTCACGGCCTGCCACGGTCTGAGGTTAGAATGATCATTCACTCAGGGCAACTACCACACCTAACAAAACCAAACGCTTTCGCAAGATGGCACCATCCTAGCCCTTTGTAAAAATGGGAGTCCGTGACGTAAAACCGGTCACATTTATTTGAACACATAGTGAAATATGGATAATAATGTCCTTAGATTTTATTTAAATTTTAGGTAAAATCATTATGAACAACTCGTCCATTTCCAGCTTTCCTTCTTCTTCTTCTCTTCTTCTCCTCCATCGTTTCTTCTAGTGATTATCAACTCTTTCTTTTCCTTTTTGAACAGGAATGTGGGCCACGAGGCAGATGACCAAAGCCGAGGACAGAGAGATCTATGTACGAACAACATTGCGAGAATTGGTCATTTATATGATATTTTTAGTTGTTCTCTGTATATGTAAGTGTATTTTTATTATTATTAGTAGTAGTTATTGTAGTTGTAGTAGTAGTAGTAGCAGCAGTAGTAGTTGATTTTTGTTCCAGTAGAATTTTAAGATCTTATGAAAAAAACATGGATGAAATAGGTCATATAAATATTTCATTTATCTAAAAGTTATCTTTATTGCAGTGACCTTTGGAATGACCTCTCCCACCATGTATTACTACACAAAAGTCTTGAGTGACCTGTTTTTGGATGCTCCATACCCAGATACCAAAAACTCCTTCCGAGGATCTACACAGGTCTTGGACTTCTGGAGAGTAAGTGGGATTTGAACGTGTACATAATACTTACATACATTCATACATACAAACGAATATGTCAGTAATACATACATAAATGTCAGTAATACGTAATACATACATACATACATACATGTCAGCAATACTTACATACTTAATTTATAATGGCCGTAATACTTACATACTTACATTTATAATGACTGCAATCCCTCTTGTAAGGGGGTTGGCCGAGTCAACGCATACACATTTACCAGAAGCTAATACACCTCGATCAATCCTCTTAGCGCCTTGGGGATAAAGGTTTGCCACAATCACCCCACCACCGCCATCACCCCGCTTTGGTCACCCACAGGGTAGGTGGGCAAGGATCGTCTACTGTGAGGACCAATAACCGCAACTGATTCAATAATACTTTTCATTTATACATACCTTTAGTCCTCCATGACCTGACAGGTTAAAAATTGTTCTGCCATACCAAATGACCTACTTTTTGCGCCTGACCTGGTCTAGGTGAAAACAAATTTCTTATAGTATTAACTTTGGATGTGGAAAGACAGACATTATGAATATCTGTCATTGTCGAGCCTATTGAAGGGACAGATGGGACGGTGATGATGTATTTCATCTTTTGTCCCCTACCAACTCATCATGGATAATGAGTACACTGTTGGAAAAGGAATATTATTGGTGGAACCAAATGCATAATGAGCGTATGGTCAAAATGAGGCATGTGTGTGCCTGTTGAATAGACTTTATTTTACCGTTATTATGTGTCACTATTGTTCTCCTTTCGATTGGGGGTGGACACAGGTTAGAGCTGGGGAATTAAGTCTAGCTGCCCTTCCTGACGCCCCACTTTGAGCCCAAAAATAGCTTATTATAGATATATGCCCACCTCGAATGAATAATTAACAAAAGGCATTCATAACTCAATATATCACAGGCTATTTCTAGGAATTAAATTTGAATTTCTGTTGCTTATGTTTCGTTATTTTGAATATGTTTTACTTCATTTTTGCAGTCTTGAATATTTATTGCTTCATTTTTCAGTCTTGATTATGTTTTACTTCAGTTTACAGAGACGGTGTTGCTTGATGGCCTATATTGGGAGTACTGGTACGACACCAACAAATCAGAAACGGGACGAGACGACAGAAATATACTTTATGAGAACCGCTTGCTTGGAGTTCCTAGGTTAAGACAGGTGTGTTCAATTTGCCTTTGTTTTCCTTTTCTTGGGTAAACTGCCCTGTACTGACTTTTCGATGTTTTTTTTTATAGTAGAATAGTATCAATACACTTTTTAGACAGATTTTTTGCTCTGTATTCGACTTTCATTGGTGAGATTTTTAGTCTTCCAGCTTACTACATAGGAACAGCTCTATTTGTAAGTACATTTCTTTAGGAGAGCTGTCTGTAACAACTATAAAGTAACTAGCTTTTTAGTTATAGAAATATCTGTTTTTTAATCTCGACTTAGTAATTAGATTCATAATTTATTTTTAAATTGGCTTTAGCAGTTGGATAGAACAAGCATTCTTCAAGACAGTTCCTAATTTATGTCGATTAAAGTTTTCATAAAAAATATATATTTCTCTATATTATCAACCAGATTGTAATCTTTTCTAGGTAAGAGTTAGAAATGACTCCTGTGCTGTCCCTGAAGATTTCCAGAGTGCCATCAGGCAGTGTTTCGATGTGTATTCTGAGGCAGCTGAAGATAAAGAGCCCTTTGGTATCGGGAAAAATGGAACGGCGTAAGTCTCTCAGTCTTTTCCTAATGTAATTTATAGAGGTCAAGTCAAGCATTATTACTCCTTTCATTTACGTTGATTGACATTAAAAATCAAGAGTTTCTTAGATGAAAACCATGAACTGCAGGGTTAGTAATGAATGGAAATCTGTAAAGTGAAAGAAAGAAAAGAATATGATTGGTGGTGGTTCAACGAAGCCATTTTCATTGCGTGGCGTTGGCAGCAATAAAACATTTTCATTTACTTTATTTTCCAGCTAATCTATCCCTCAGCACCGTGTCATATCATAATGTACTTTATTTCATATATATTTTTTTTCATGAAATCTTTGTGTTGACTGGTATGAACTGGTATTTACAAAACGTTAAGGAAAAAACTCAAGAAAAGATATTTTCCCTCATTCCTTCCAGCATAATCTTGGCAGTTGTAAGCTATTTATTGATTCATAGAACCTATTAACTATTTTTATCTGCAGGTGGGAATATCATACAGAGAAAGAAATGAATGGGTCGAGTCACTGGGCGAAAATTGGGACCTATTCTGGTGCTGGATACTACTTGGTAAGTATCGTCCTTTAATAAGTACATACCTATACAATAGCTGAGTCAAAGCACACATTTACATGTAGCTAATATACCTCGGTAACTCCTCTTAGTTCCTTGGGGATAAAGGTCTACCACAGTTCTCCCCTCCACCCTGACTGGGTCATCTACAGGGTACATAGGCAAGGGTCTTCTGCTGTGAGGCACGGCAGCTGTAGCTGGTTATCCTCACTGCTTCATCTTATGGCATCCCCTGCACCCACCCATCCCAGTTTACAGTATATGTATGTATTCTTGGTTTTAAATTCGAGATTTTTGTATGCAAGCTTTGGGTTCATTAGATCATATGATCATATTTTATGATACAGGCTGTAGCAAATTATTACTATAAAGGCTGTAGCAGAATTTTACAATTTAGGCTTTTATGATACAAGCTGTGATAATATTTCATGATACTGCCTGTTGGAAATTTGATGATACAGTCTGTAAGAAAATTTTATGATACAGGCTTTAACAAAGTTTTATGATGCAGGCTTTAACAGAATTTGGTGATGCAGGCTGCAGCAAAATATTGTGATACAGGCTGTAGTCATAGTATCTCTCCTTTACAGGACTTGGGTTTGAACAAATCGCAGTCGAAGGACATTATAGCCGATCTCCGTGAGAATTTGTGGATTCAGAGGGGCACTCGTGCCGTATTTATTGACTTCACAGTGTACAATGCTAATATCAACCTTTTCTGCGTCATCAAGTAAGGCTTAAAGCTTCCAATAGGGTTATTACTGTCATCAGTATTATTTTTGTTGTTATTGTTATCAAATGCCAAGCTGCAAAACTAAATGGAAAAAGTTAATTGCTATCATGAGCCAAGCAATAATCCCAGCTGGAAAAATTAAAGACCATAAAGCAAGTGGTGCCCGGATGGGAAAAAAACTTGGTGAGCAAATGGAAAAAGAGAAGATGTATAAAATAACACTATACAAAGTGGTACAACTCAGTATTGCAGTACTGGCATTATTCTTCTATAATATTAAATATTCAGCATCAAAGTCTGAAGAAGGGGGAGGCAAATCCACACATATTAATGGCTAATTCTTTCCTTCAACATTTCTTTTTGTTTTTTAGTCAATTTCCAATGAGCAGTGTTCTTTTTCCAAATTCAGGAAATGATTTTGTTACAGTTATGGCCAACATACTGACTCAACATGATATATTCATATCATTAATGAAGAAAGCCTCTTAAAAATTCAAATGTTATTTCCAGATTGGCGTTTGAATTCCCAGCCACGGGCGGCATCATCCCCTCCTGGTCGTTTCGTACGGTGAAGCTCTTGCGTTACGTCACCCCAATGGACCACTTTGTCATGGCCTGTGAATTTATTTTTGTTTTCTTCATCCTCTATTACATCATCGAAGAAGCTTTGGAGATCAAAACGCTCAGGTGTTCGTATTTCAAGAGTATGTGGAACATATTGGATATACTTGTCATCATGGTACGTTAGTGGCGATCAAAGCGAGTTTTATGGTTACTAGTTTCTGCTGTTTTTTGTGTCGCTGCTATTTCCCAATTTTGGGGTGGATACAGACGTAGACAGTTATGTAGTGGCAAGGAAAAAGAAATACTGTATATATCAGTATAAAGGTATATTTGGTTATAATTCATTTGACTTGATATATATGCTACAGAATATTGAGGGCATGAGATTAGGGTAAACTAAAACAATCCATATTTTTATTTTAATCTTTATTTCACAGATCTCGACACTTTGCATCGGCTTTAGTGTGTTCTGCACTCTAAACATCAGGACTAAACTCAAGGAGCTCTTAGAAGACCCAGACACCTTCTCAGACTTCGAGTTCTTAGGCTACTGGCAAACTCAATTCAACAGCGCCGTCGCTGTGTGTGTCTTCTTTGCCTGGTTCAAACTTTTCAAATACATCTCTTTCAACAAGACCATGACCCAGTTGTCCTCAACTCTGTCCAGGTGTGCCAAGGACGTTGCAGGTTTCGCCGTCATGTTCTTCATTGTGTTCTTTGCCTTCGCTCAGCTTGGTTATCTACTCTTTGGCACCCAGGTGCAAGATTTCAGCAGTTTCATCAACGCCGTCTTCACTCTCCTCAGAACCATCTTGGGTGACTTCAATTTCCACGAAATTGAGGACGCCAACAGGATTCTTGGACCTATTTTCTTCCTCTCTTACGTCTTCTTTGTGTTCTTCGTGCTACTGGTAAGTCTGAGAATACGGTATTCTCTGCTATATGTCTCCCCTTTTATAACTCGTAATTAACTTAGTTTTCTTCCTTGAAGAAAGAAATAACCAATATGTTACAGTTCTCATCTTTTTTTGGTAGTTCTTTTTCTCTACACAATTTTCCTCGTTAACTCTCTCTTTGCTTCCAACAGAACATGTTCTTGGCTATCATCAACGACACCTACTCTGAGGTGAAAGCCGAGATCGCCAACCAGAGGAATGAGTTCGAGATTGCCGACTACTTCAAACGTGGTTACAACAACATGATGGGCAAATTGGGAAAACGAGATAAACTCATTGACATCCAAAATGCTCTTAAGCTGTCAGAAGCGAGCGGGGATGGAATGCTCACATTTGATGAAATCCGAGTCAATCTTAAGAAGTAGGTTCTTATTTTTTATATACTGATTCCAGCCTTATTTCCCCACCTCCAGCCTGTCTTTATCCACCCCCACTTCACTGGGAATTAATGGAAACATAAAATGACAACAAATATTGGAACCATCATCCATCAATCTTGAAAACATAAAATTAAATGAAATCTCTCGATACTTAAACAGTTTTAAAAGTAGAAATTCTCTTCAAAAGTATAGTATTTAGAAAAAATAAAGAGTTTTAATCACTATTCCAAGCTTGTATACTGTACTTCAGTATTGGGATAATAAATTTCTTGCATTTCTCTGTCATCCTTGTATTTATCTGTAAGAAATCCTTGTTTTTTAATAAATTCCATGTATTTTACAGTTTGTTAATGCATGTATTTGTAACTCTTTCAGGTGCAACTTCTCTGACATGGAAATTGAGATGTTCTTTGCAAAATACGACACAGATGGTAGCAGGTTGCTAGATTCGGATGAGGTCAAAAAGATGTTGGCTGATCTAGAGGGACAGAAAGTCGAATTGGACAGTAAGTTTCTCTTAAATCGTTTTGTATCTTTAACAGTGGGATTTTATGGTTTAGTAGAATTTTGCCTTCATGATCCATGCATATTGTAGGTGGTGAATAAAAGAGATATCTTTTGTGATAGGGAGAGAAATCCCTATTGTAATCCCTACCTGTCTTAAGGGATCTCTTTTGTGACGGGGAGAAAGGAATCCTTACTGATATTTCCATCATGGCTTAAGCGATATCTTTTTGGTGTGGGAGAAAGGAATTAACATTATAATCCCTACATGTCTTAAGGGATCTCTATTACGATGGGGAGAAAGGAATCCTTACTTGTATCACTACATGTCTTAAGAACCAACTTATGGAATTAAGGGTATATGGATTGGTTATTCCTTCCTCCCTGAATTGTATATTGTCTTGCTACAAAGCACATGACAGGGGAATTTCTATTTTAAAGTTTGCTACTTTTGTTACAATTGTGGCTACCCTGGATCATTGTGGTACGTGGGATAAAAAGCATTTTTATCATTTAAATTGTTTATCAAATTGTGGACACAAATTCTTTAAAATTCTAGTTGATAAGATTGGTATTAATTATATCAATAAAATTTAAGATAAATGTTGAAGTGCAATTATTAAGTGTTAGTATCTTATATGTATTGACATCAGTAACTTGTACATATATTACTAATATTATTGTTTACTTAATATATCTTTTTTAAGGAGGTTTTATTGTTAAAACTGAACTAACTTGAAAATTATGAAGTGGATATTTATATTTTAATTTTATATGGAGATATTTTCCTTAAAATCTTCCCCCCACATTTCTATGGTGGTTTCAAATTTGAGTCTCGTTTTAAAGGCATAATTATGAAAGTGATTTTTTAAAAATTCTTTAAGTACACAGTTATAAGAGTAGATATGTATACTGTATTGTAAAATTGTTATGGAGATATATACGTAATGTGTAATTTTTTTAAGGAAATTTCTTTGTTACTTTCTCAGATAATGCTGGCAGTAAGTTAAAATAATTACTCTCTCAAGGCACCAAAACAGTGCACTAATTCTTTGTAGTTTGTAGTTTATGTAGTTTAGAATTTCTGTAGTTTATAGTATTTGTAGTTTGTGGTTTGTCTCATATTTTGTAATTTTAGGTTGTTACTAAATGTATTATAAGTGTAGCTGTATTTTGTAGTGCTTTTTATTGATATGATTTTTAATAGTAGCTTTGAATCTTTAAATATCTGAGTGGATTTTTAGATATTGTTTATATCTATTTATATACAAAAGCCATAATCCCCCTTGTAAGGGGAGTGGCTGAGTCAAAGCCAAAAGCTTGACTCTCTGTGGGAGGAAAATACAGAGGAGGGGATTCCTAGTCCCGTCGCTCTGCCTCATTTAGTAAACTTTTTTGATACGCAGGGAAACATGGAGTAAATAATCTTGCACCCTCCCTTCAAATATATTCATAATTGGAGGAATGGTACTTAATTTTTTTCATCTAAATATTTAATTATCACATGATAATAATTTCGCCAACAGAATACCCAAACTTGCAAACATATTATTTTAAACAACTTTTATAAAAAGGAGAATGGTTGAGTTAGAAAACAGGTCCCGGGTTTGAATCCTGATAAGTGAGGTAGATTATTTGGGGGTACTGTCCCATGTTAATATAATTTTGGTCATTAAAAGATTTTGGTGGTGTCGTGGGGGGGGGGGTTGTCTGTGATGTTTACAGGCATTAGCATACATACACATACAATGGCCGAAAGGCCCCTTGTAAGGGGGATTGCCGAGTCAAAACACACATTCACCAGAAACCAAGTGTACCTCGAACACTCCTCTTAGCTACTTGAGGATACGGGAATGCTACAATTCCCCCCACCGCGCTTCAATAGATCTAATCATTAATCATACACATTCAATAACAGAATTTATATAGATTGACACGAACTTTTCTAGTTATTTGAACAAACACTCAGAGTTTTTTATGTGTAAAGTAATGTAAATGGAATGTGTACAAACCCTGTATAGAGTACACATTATCATTTATGTGTCTTCTTGTAATATCAGCACAATGCTTTTTATGTAGAGTCCTGCTTTTTTTGTAAATGTATTGTCGTCCACCTAACTATCGTATTTTATTGATTTAACTAATGTAAGTTTTGACACTAACTTATTTATTGTACAAATAATATTTGCTCTCTGTTGAAAAATAATTTACCGTATTTGCTAGTTCATGTGTACATAAAAAAGCCTTAATTTCCCCTATAAGGTGAGTAGTTAAGTCAGAGATGAAAACTCCACTTATTGTGGAAGGAAAATACAAATGACAGGATTCCCAGCTCCTTTGCTCCAACCCCATTTAGTTGAGTTTTACGACAATTTTGAAAAAACCTTCACCCAAAGGGAATGAGACAAAACTTCCTTCTCTGTGTCGTTGAAGTAAACTAAATAGAGTGGAGCAAGGGGACTGGGAGTTAGGGGGAAGAGAATACTGCACCTGTATTCCCTGCTTGTAAGAGTTGACATAATAGGACAGGGGAGCAGAGCCATGGCAGTTTATCCCCCTAAGATTTTATTTTCCCTAATACAGACAGCTGCTAGAAGGGGTGAGGATACCCCGGGTATGATGAAACCCTTCTGCCCTCCTGTTTTTCGTACAGCTATGACCAATTTGCTGGTGTTAATGGGATATGGCACATGCTAAAGAAGGAAACTAATGCAAGGAATCTGAGGGACTGTGGTAGTGCAATAGTTAGAGCACTCGACTCGGGAAGTGACCTATCCATGTTCGAGCCCACTGTGGGATATTTCTTCCCCAGCTCCAACCTGTCAGTCTACCCCCATTTGTATGGGGATTAATAGATACACATAAACGGCAAAGAACAATAATATTAGAATCTTGCATGTGCAACAAACATTATTTATCTAGTTTTTCATCCTTCAATCTGAAGCTTAAATTAACTTACGTTTATATTACCAAACAGAACAGATCAAACGGGAAGAACGGCCAGGTAGTGGCAAGGCCTCAAGCGAGGCTGAAACTCGACCCGTGTCGGCATCATCAGGTCATGGCTCTGTTGGAGGAATTTCATGTGAGGAATTCTCAGTGTAAGTTCTCTCGAGTTTTTAGAATAATGTCATATCCATGATATATTGGTACCTCTTTAGTCAAGGTTAAAATTATTACGACAAGTAAGTTTGCAGATTTTCACTGTGTAAAAGTTTTGGAGAGCTGTAGGCTGTTGTTGTTGTTGCTCCTTAAGATTCATGTCCAAACAGCCCCAAGTCTTTTAAGGAACCCTACTGCAGATCCTGGCTTATTCACAGAGCTCTGAGAGTGTATGTTGAGTTGTTGGCATATGTGGATGTAAGCAGTGATCTTCTATAATATGTTAATTGGGTTACTCTAAATGTCTCCGGCTAGAAGGAGCCATCAAGAAATGACCACCAGAGTCCGTTCTCAGCATAGAAAAAATTGTGTTGATGTATGTTGTGTTGAGAGAGATGAGGTAATTGCTTTGGTGACCAAAGCCTCTCCTAGGTTCTCATGCCCTGTGAGAGTCAGGGGTTGGTTGTGGCAGTTTTACCTCTTTGTATTTTTTTCTAAATTGCTTGGCATCCTTTTCCTATATGCAGTTTAGGAGGGTGGATGTATGCCAAAGACACTGCAACTCCAGGTTCAGGTGACCATTTATACCAAAGGCAGTGCTAATGTAAAATAGAATGATATACAGTATTTTACTTGTAAAATGACTGTTTCTACAGTCCTTTAGTAATGAATAGAGATACTTTACATTTAAAAAAGTGATTGATGAAGTCCTGCTGAACTTAAAAAAGATATAGCATCTTATTGGAGAAATGAGAAATTAATTGAGATAATATACTGGCTGCAGGTTTGGTCCTGGCTCAGGTTGGATTAGTTTTCTCCATCTCATGGCGTTACCAGTGAAATTAGGCAATTAACTGGGGAGTCTGTAATTTCCTATAGGTTTTCCTGATTATTTAGCAATGCCTGGAGATCACTGGTTCCACGTGATTAGAGAGGGGACTTGGACCCTTCTATATGGTATGTATATTCAGGCTCTGCTATGACTGCCCCTTGCTTTTGCCTTTCATTAGGGACGTTTAACCTTTTCTGAAATTTCCTCTCCATCTTAGTTTACAGCGACGCGTGGACCGTCTGGAGCACAGCATTGGTAGTATTGTGAGCAAGATCGATGCCGTTTTAGTCAAACTGGACATGATGGAGAAATCCAAGCATAAACGAAAAGAGACAATGGGCAAGATCTTGGATACCATCACTGAAAACGATGGCAGTAAGTTGCTCTACAGTTAATTGTATTTTATATTGTTGCAGTGCATTTAGTTTGAGAAATGTACTCTCTGGGAAGTTAGGTAGAGCTAGATGTAAATATTACCAATACCTGACGTACAGAAGAGATATTTTATTAAGCATTTCTTACTTTTAAAGATCCAGTTATTTGCTGCTTAGGGACACGCATGTTATTGAAAGTGTCTTAACATACATTCTGATGTTCAAAGGAAAGATGTCAAAACATAAGTTCTAGGGTATTTCTGTCCTGGTCAAGTGGGTCCCAGTCTCTGGTGTCCCTGGGCATTGCTTACGGTATTTTTGTGCCCACTATGTGTAACTTACTGGGTAACAAATTCCATATTTTATATGCTAAGCCAGGCCTAGACTAGCCTAGCTTAGCCTAACCTAAGCTATCCTAAGAATATTTTTTATGGAAATGTTCAGGACACAAAGATATAAAAGTAATTAATTACATCTAATATTAATTACACATAATGGGACACAAATGACTAGGTTGCAAAAATGCCTTATGCAAATGTCCAGGGACACCAATGATCAGGACGCACTTGTCACCCAAAAGACATAATGTATTAATTTTTTTCTGGAATTCCATGTATCACACCCAAAACTTAAATCATTACTAGTTCACTGTGGTCCTTCAGCATTATGGATACTCGAAATGAAAGTATTGACTATAAATTTTTTACATTGCATATAAGTACAGTGTAACCTTTATGTCTTTACAGTGGATGAGACCACCAAGAGAAAACAAATGGAAAAGTTGGTTCGTGATGAATTGGAGAAATGGGACGGGGACACACGTCCTCCTACGGTAAGAAAATAAGTTTTCTCTATAAATATGTACAACCACAGTAATGCAGTACATAGAGCAGTCAACATGGGAAGTGACAGACCCATGATTAGTCCCACCATGGGGATATGGGAAGTGCAACCAACCGTAATTTCCAGTTCCAACCTGTCTGTATCTATCTCCAGCAAACAACAACATATTCAGAGCTTCTTCTGAATTTTTTTTTTTGGTAAATATCTTAATACATCATAAGTCTTAATCAGCTGGCCTAGAAGATAACATCCCAACCTCATATTAACTGTGTACTGTGTGAGATGGAGGGTTAAAAACATCCTTGATGTTTCCTTTCATGTCATAAAAGTCGAGTAAATGAGGTGGATCGAGATTATGGAATACCTCCTTGTATTTTTTCCCCACATAGAGTGAGGTTTTTTATATGACTAAGCCAACTCCCTTATAAGGGAGATAATGGCTTTTGTATATGTGTTGTAGGAGACAACTAAAGGGATATCACTAGTGATAGGGATTAAGAAATCCCCACTCATATTCCATGCACAGTGTAGGAACCATCAATAATGGATAGGAATGTGGATCTAGAAATCACTCCCCTCAATATAATTCATGGGTCTCCTACTTGCGGCGTGCTCGACTTATAACGACCTGACTTTACGAAGGCCACCAGGCTTAGGAATATTGTTTTTTTGACCATAACGGAAATATAACTGGATAAATTAGAAATATACTGTTTAGTATTGAAAAAATTATAAGAATTATAGTACAGTAACAATATTGGTATTGTTATGATAACAAAGATAATATTTATGCAGTACATAATTATAACAGTAATACAATATAATACTAATACTTCTTCTACTACATCTTTTCCCACTTTTATGTGGGGTCGATGTTTCTGGCCAGTGTTCTCCATATGTTTCTGTCTCATACCTCATCTCCCAACAAACCTTTTGACCTCAGGTCGTCAGTGATGCAATCCATTCACCTACACTTTGGTCTCCCCCTCCTTCTCCTACCCTGTATATCCATTTCCATCACTCTCCTCCCAACATACTGTTCATTCCTCCTAACGACATGACCATACCATCTTAGTCTACTTTCTTGTATCTTATCTCATATTTCTCTAACTTTTGAGGTACCTATAATTACCTCGTTTCTAATCTTATCGCTTCTTGTCACCCCACACATCCATCTCAACATCCTCATCTTTGCCACATCCAGTTTTTTCTCTTGTGTCTTCTTTATTGCACATGTCTGCTCCATACATCATCGCAGGTCTCACAACTGTCTTGTGCACTTTACCCCTCAACTTAATCCCTATCCTCCTGTCGCACAGCACCCCAGACACTTTCTTCCAGTTCTTCCATCCCGCTTGTATTCTGTGGGTTATTTCTGACTCTAGATCACCATCCTCTGCTACTGTTGATCCCAAATACTTGAACTGTTCAACTCTTTTCAACACCTCCCCCTGCAAATTGACCTCTCCATCCTCATCATCTCTCAACCTCAAGTACTCTGTCTTCTTCCTGTGATTTTCAGTCCTCTATCTTCCATCACTCTTCTCCACTCCTCAAGCTTCTCCTCCACTACCTATCTCTGCATTATTCTAAGAACTAGGTGTAATATGAAATTTTAATATTGTATTAGTATTATTATTACAATATAATACTAATACAAATAATAATAATAATACAATATTATAATTCATATTACACCTATTTCTTAGAATAACGCAGAGATAGGTTCTCAGAAGTGCCGCGTATATTAATTTTCACGTAATTTAACGAGTTATTTTCCATAAGAAACAATGATAATGGGCATAGCTAGTTCCACAACCATCCATAGACACACTATGCCAAAGATATATGATTAGTAAAACATATTTTATTAGTATATAGCAAAGCAGAAAGACTGTAGTTATTTATATTAACATGCAAATAGTGTACAGTATAAAAGATATACAGATTTACTGTACAGTAAACAAATTAATGCACACTATGATGCGGTGGGCAACAGGCATACACGGGGACGTGCATGTTGGCTGTGAGCACGAGGATGCAAATGTTTTGCTGCCTCCATATCAGCTTATGCACCCTCGCACACTATTTCCCTGACGATATAATATCGAAAGTTTGTTTTCTGTTTGTTCTTAATCCTTTTTTTCAATTTTCTTCATAAAATTCGATTGCATTAAGCGGTAGAAGAGGAGGAGGATGCGGGAGACGTTCTCTTAAGGCAAATGTTTTGCCGCTTCCGTATCAGCTGATGCGTATCACTATTCAGGCACAATATCTTGCTCATAAAATATTTATTTACTCACTCTATTTGGGGTTTATTTAATTTTCAAGATTATAGTATTACATATTAATATGTAAACAAAGTCAGCTGAGAGAAAAAGAAAACTATAGAATTCGTTACAAAGAAAACGTTTATCGGGGGAACTTAAATAAAATATATATATTCTCTACACGTTATTTCCCTGACGATATTATATCGAAAGTTTGTTTGCTGTTTGTTCTAAATGCTTTTTTAAAATTTTCTTCATAATATTCGATTGCATTAAGTGGTAGAAGAGGAGGAGGATGAGGGAGAACAAACCTCTATCGGCCAACGTTTTGCCACTTCCGTATCAGCTGATGCACCCTCGCACGCTATTTCCCTGGCGATATTATATCGAAAATTTATTTGCTGTTTGTTCTCTTAATGCTTTTTTCAATTTTCTCCATAATATTCAATCACATTAAGCAGTAGAAGAGGAGGAGGATGCGGGAGAATGATCCTCTATTCAGAAACGTTTTGCCACTTCCGTATCAGCTGATGCACCCTCGCACGCTATGTCTATCCAATCGCATTAAGCGATAGAAGAGAAGGAAGATGGTGGAAAAGTGCCTCCGAGGCGGTCGATTATTTACTAAAATGATTATTATTATTATTATTTATTTTTTTTTTTGCATGGGTGTTATTTGCTAATTTTGTATTTTTTAACTATTATATTTTAGAGTTGTTATTACAATTTTGCGGATAAAAAACACGCGAAAAAAGCAAACAAGGTGTATAATCATGGTTAAAGAAAAGAATGATAACAACCTATTAAAGTTAGCCATGAAATTAAGACATTCTCTGTAAGAGAAATAGAAAGGAAATGGAGAACTCAGGAATGTATACCATTGGTAAATTGTGCAGAGTGTACCATATTTTATTTTATTTTTTTATTACTGTATAGCATTTTTTCTCATAGGCAATGTTTATAAATTGACTATAATAATAAGAAATGAATTAAAGTTTGCTATAAAGGTTAAAGAGAGACCCATGAATTTGACAAAGATAATATACTGTTTGTTTTTACTACACTATAGTCCCTATCTACCATTTTAAAACTGACGTAATGATACAACTTGTAATGGATTTGACTTAAGACAAGTTGGTCAGAACTAATTCCCGTCTTTAGTTGCAGACTACCTGTACTGTAATACTCCATTTATCTTTACAGAGCCACTAATGATAAACTTCAAAGCAAGACCTTCCAAGCATCTCTGGTTGAAGCTGCTTGCCCTAATACTCAAAATCAGAAGTCAATTCAGGCATCTGACATTTCAAACAAAACACAGTAAGGGTAGGAATTCCATAGTCATATATACCTTTAGTAGAATTATCCATCAAAGGACTATAGAGCAGCTTCGTTTACGTAAGTTTTAATCCAGAATATTAATTTTAGAAAGGTATATAACTTAAATACTTTTACTCATACTTTGAAAATATATATATATATATATTTTGATGGCAAGAACTTAGGTTAACTATTGACTAAAAAACTAAGTAGAATACTCCAAGACAGTTGTAAGGAAAAGACAATCGGACGAATCATTATTTACTTGTAACTGACACTTATCCTGCAGTTTCAGATGGAGTAATCGTGACTGATATTACCTTATAATAACTGCATTTGCTAGAAAGTTGTAAACTATATTTAGGTGTTTCAACTGTGATGTTTATTGTGCCTCAAACGTGGACAGATCTTTCATTTACTGAAAAGATATCGTAGAGTCATTAACAATATTTACAAAAACATTACATTTTTTACCGTTTAAATAGAACAGGATGTCAACACGTATCAAGTACAAATAATCTCAGTAATCCAGCCAGGTGCACATGTTGATATTCTGTCTTTAATTACAATTACCATTACGTTCTGTGTAAATGTGGTGTAATTACGTAAAGTCATTTGTCACAGTAAGGAGATCTGTCCATTCGACAAGTTTATTTATATATGTCAGTTATTTTCTTGTTAACGAAACAGTCATAATTGTTTATCACGTAAAAGAGATGTGTCCATTCAACAAATAGTTAATTTTTTGGTTGTTAAATAATTTGTGTTTCATTGATTTACTTAATTAAAACAAGCTTCATTGGAAGTGCTCTAACACGTTGTACCTCGTTACGTTAATTTTGTGTCGTTTGAGGTAGATGACAGTCATGGCCATTACTAGAAAGTCATTGAGGCGTTATTTGCTACAAATATTAACTTAGGAGGTATAATATAATTTGTTTAAATTTGCTTTACAGATTTATGTTGTTTGAGATACTTGAACAATTTTTTCCATTTCTAGGAAGTTGTTAAACCGTTATTTGCAACTAATATTAACCTAGGAGGAATAATGTAATGTCTTTAAATTACTAAACAGATTAAAGTTTTTCACAAGTCTGCTGTTAATTGTTAGAACTTATGTGGGAGTGCAGAAAACATACATTAATCCACAACAAGTAAATTAAATGAAGCCAATAAAACGACCATATGTGACAAGACTAATATCATAGTTTACTCTTTTTTCCTCACAATTTAAGAATTACTGATAACAACCATAGATATTATTGCAGTAATTTTTCGGAGAACAGACACTTTTAGAGATACGAAATCTATTCTATATAGGTATTGCTGAAATACTAAATATACCAGCGTACAGTATAATCAATATTAGTATATGTCCATAAAAATATCTCTACTACTTACAATTAATGATATGATGTTATGAAAATGATCATTTGTTCAAAGTTATATAAATATATGGCAATTTGGAAACGTATGAGAGTTCATTTACGGTAGGAAGTCTGTTCATAAACTAAAAAATATTTTGTTCACCCGTTTAAATGCTTTGAAATTCGTAACAAAAGGAATTTTGATCCTTCCCTGAAAGATTTCTAATCTTTAAGGAAATCTTTTCCATCTGTAAAAGATTTCTTGCTGGAGATCATGCAGTGTATACTAGATTTCAAACCTGAATGATGTCTGTACCAATTAGAAGAGTTCATGTTTTTTTTATTCCTGTATGTAACACATGCCAAATTCCTCTAAAATTCTGTTCCAGCTTACAAGAAATTGCAAATTGGGAATTTGTTCAGTAATATTATTGTTATTTTGTGCTAAGCTGCTCCCTTTGCTTTTACAAATCAAAAAAATAAAAAGACCCATTATATTTTGGCACTCAAATTTTAAAGCAGCTTATGAGGGCATTTACATTTTTTTTTTTTTTGTCAAAGCCTTACTCATACAAGCTGTCGGGGAAGCCAAATTTCAATAATGGCTAAAAATGATAATGTATATAAAAGCATCGTCTTCTTCTTTCTATTGTTAACAGAAATTCAGTAATCCAGCCAAAATAAAATACTGTATGTTGAAAGGAAGAAGAAGCAGAGAATGCTAGAAACCAATTAGATAATTAGTTAATTAATGACTTAATGTAGTAAACACCCATAATTTGTACAGTAAGGATGTTCTAGTCTGTTCTTTTTTTTATTTTTAATCGGATAATCTTGAATTGTATCATTGTATTTATTGTCATTGTTTTAAGAGATTGTAAAAATATAAATATATAATTCGCTTTTTATAGGAGTTTTATTCTTGTGAAATGTAAAAAAAATAATTTATATACCTGTTTAAATGACTGAAGTACAGTAATCAATATAATTTTCAAATTATTTGTGGTACCTCCTGTGAGACGTCAAAGAAGAGGGGGAGTAGAGGGGAGGATAGTCTCCCCAAACTGTTTTCCTTTTTTGATGTCGGCTACCCCCCAGTTAAAGGGGGAAACAGCCAAGGTATATGTATGTATGTATTCGCAAACTACAAAAAAATATATTGCATCCTTATAGAACTCCCTCCATGCGGGGGGGCCATGGTAGGGCAAAGGTTAGAGAACACGACTCTGAAAGTGGCAAATCCATGTCAGAGCCCACTGTGGGGCGTTAGGAAGGGCATCCAGGCTTAATTCCTCCGCTCCAACCTGTTTGTATCCATCTCTATTTAAATGGGGGATTAATTTTGCTCTCAGTGGCAAGACAGAATACCCCCTACATATAAACTGATGAGAAGATATGGGTGGCCCACCACGCTTTGAGGTTAGAAAGTGTATTCCCTCAGGGTAACGGTCACACTTACCAACACCAAAGTCCTTTGGCAAAAGGCTCTGTCCTAGCCTTTAGAAGAAAAGGGCGTCTGTGACGTGAAACCGATGACATATTAATTTCCCTGTTCCAACCTGTCTGTGTCCATCCCCATGATGGCGGATAATAGTGACATGAAACTATAAAAAACTGATATACTGTATCTATATCATACCTAATGAGAGTACCTTTGGGGTGATACTTCAATTCTCATCTGTCGGGTAGTTAAACACTTTCAATACAAAATATTATATATAGTTTTCATGTATTAATGAGATGTATAAGCAAAAACCTCATTGTAAAGAAATAAGTGCTTCGTTGTAATGAAAATGAGGTATACACATTTTAAAACAGTACATCAAAGTATCTGCAGGTGAAACGGTAATTTAAAGTCTGACAGTGATCACACAACATCAGATGAGAAGAGAATCACATATTCTGTATGGTAAAATAATCATTATGGTTCGGAAAATGAGATAGAGCCCAATATCTTTTATACAAAATAAACTACACTACAGGACATCTAAAATACTTTCAAATATTCTAAAATTCCAAGATAGAGCATTTTAATGATATCAAAATTGTTGTTGTTGTCTTATTCTTAAAAGTGTTTGGCCGAAAAACACATGGTCCCTTTGGAAGCCTTTAACCGATCCCGAGCTTTCCCATAGACCTCTTTTGGAGGATATGTTGTGTTGTTGGCGGATGTGGTTGTATGTGATGCAGTCTTCCCAAATGTATTTGATTGTACAAGGTGATGTGTTACTTCTTGGACAGGCATCATCGATGAAGTTGTGCAGCCTCTTCCAATAGCTCAGAAGGGCTGGGTGGTGTCCACATTGTACCCTGGTTAGGTAGACTTTGTCTTCACAGGGAAGGGAGCATTCAGATGGGTGGATGTCAGGAGGATGGGTATGCAACTGTGTAGTCAATGAGTGATTGGATAGAACAGCGAGTGAAATTAGTATGGATATAATTCCGGAGCTTGGTTTGAGGTGAGGAAGGGGAAAGAAAGGAAAGTATTTGTTGTGTGTGATATCATGTGCTAGGTGTTGTGGTAGTGTTCTTTGGTGTGTGTGGGTGTTCTGTCAAGCAATGCAGAGGATGAAGTTCATCTGTAGAGGCTGGAGCAAGTATTGGACTGCCTTTAGTATCAATATGGTCTCTGGATTTGAGAACTGGTTTTTAGTTCTTAGCGGTCTGTAGGTTTAGTAGCTGTGCAGCCTGTGATTATTATTAGGGCTTTATTTTGTAAAGTCTGTACAGTGTAATGGTGCCTTTCAATGAGATTAGAAGCCCAAGCAGGACTTGTATATTCCATCACTGGCCATAAATATAGTTTGTAGACTGTGGTAGTGGTTGTGGTAGTGGTTTCTCCGTTGTGTTCATATGTTGTATGGGCAAGTGACCTGAGTGCATTGAGTTTTAATGTCTGTTTCTTTTTATATTTGTGACATTTACGTGACCAAAGTTTAAACTTACTATCCAGAGTCAATATCAGTGTTAAGTAATGTGTTGTAGAGGTGAAAGATTTCCACGCTCGTATTCTATTTATGTCACAAAAAGCAATGTAAAGGGATACCCCTAAATATGCCACAAAAAGAATTCCATTCCCATACACAGTAAACGTTACAGGAAGCAATTAGAAGGGAAAGACGATGAATAATTGCATGGAAGTGGCAATTCTTCCCTTCCTAATTTTCTCCCTTATCTTGCTGGGAAAAGAGTGACAGCAAAGGAATGGATAGGCAAGGGAAAGCCAAGTTCTGCTACTTCAATTCTCTCATTACTGCAATTCTCTCAATACAATAACTACTAGTTTCAGTGGATATAGCATCTCACTTGCTGCAATTAAACGGGCCTTTCTTTGTCCTCTACATTACATATATCTACTGAGGGTAACGTGGTTGTGCATAGGTTATAGCATTCGACTCGCAGAGTAAGAAACCAGTATTTGACC